>JARYGA010008391.1:0-45410 GCA_030545235.1 Helianthus tuberosus | reverse complement strand
GGAATCGTCGAGCTAAAACACTTGACAACCACCTAGAAGCAGCTTTTCTTGCAACCAGACCATTCTCCATCAATTAGGAATCTGATGCCATCACTAAACATATTCCTTAAATTGTAGCTATTTGTTGAGTGTTTTTTTTTGTGTCTATTCCGCATATAGATCACCATTGCCCGTGATTTTCTTGACTGTATATCTCTTAAATGTCAACATATACACGTGTGATTTAGTTTACGAAGATTTTTCAATGCCGAGAACCTCGATCAGAGAGTAAAAAAGGCTTAAGGTTCACAATGGTGTAAAATTAAAATTGGATATACCGAGCTAGGATTCGAGTTACAGGAACAAGGGCCAAACCAACCACCCAAGAATGTAATCATCGAGCGAAAACACTTGACAAAATCCTAGAAGCAGCCTTTCTTGCCACCAGACCTTTCTCCATCAATTAGGAATCTGATGCCGTCACTAAACACATTCCTTAAACTGTAGCCATTTGTTGAGTGTTTTTTTTTTGTGTCTAATCCGCATATATATCACCATTGCCCTTGATTTTCTTGACTGTAAATCTCTTAAATGTCAACATATACACGTGTGATTTAGTTTACGAAGGCCAAACCAACCACCCAAGAGTGGAATCGTCGAGCGAAAACACTTGTCAACCTCCTCGAAGCAGCTTTTCTTGCCACCAGACGTTTCTCCATCAATTAGGAATCTGATGCGTCACTAAACACATTTCTTAAATTGTAGCTATTTGTTGAGTGTTTTTTTTTGTGTCTATTCCGCATATATATCACCATTGCCCTTGATTTTCATGACTGTATATCTCTTAAATGTCAACATATACACGTGTGATTCAGTTTACGAAGATTTTTCAATGCCGAGAACCTCGATTAGAGAGTAAAAAAGGCTTAAGGTTCACAATGGTGTAAAATTAAAATGGGATATACCGAGCTAGGATTCGAGTTACATGAACAAGGGCCAAACCAACCACCCAAGAGTGGAATCATCGAGCGAAAACACTTGACAACCTCCTTGAAGCGGCTTTTCTTGCCACCAGACATTTCTCCATCAATTAGGTATCTGATGCCGTCACTAAACACATTCCTTAAATTGTAGCCATTTGTTGAGTGTTTTTTTTGTGTCTAATCCGCTTATATATCACCATTGCCCTTGATTTTCTTGACTGTATGTCTCATAAATGTCAACATATACACGTGTGATTTAGTTTACGGAAATTTTTCAATGGCGAGAATCACGATCAGAGAGTAAAAAAGGCGTAAGGTTCACAATGGTGTAAAATTAAAATGGGATATACCGGGCTAGGATTCGAGTTATAGGAACAAGGGCCAAACCAACCACCCAAGAATGGAATCGTCGAGCGAAAACACTTGACAACCTCCTAGAAGCAGCTTTTCTTGCCACCAGACTTTTCTCCATCAATTAGGAATCTGATGCCGTCTCTAAACACATTCCTTAAATTATAGCCATTTGTTGAGTGTTTTTTTTGGTGTCTAATCGGTATATATATCACCATTGCCCTTGATTTTCTTGACTGTATATCTCTTAAATGTCAACATATACACGTTTGATTTAGTTTACGAGGATTTTTCAATGCCGAGAACCTCGATCAGAGAGTAAAAAAGGCTTAAGGTTCACAATGGTGTAAAATTAAAATGGGATATATCGAGCTAGGATTCGAGTTACTGGAACAAGGGCCAAACCAACCACCCAAGAATGGAATCATCGAGCGAAAACACTTGACAACCTCCTAGAAGCAGCTTTTCTTGCCACCAGACTTTTCTCCATCAATTAGGAATCTGATGCCGTCTCTAAACACATTCCTTAAATTATAGCCATTTGTTGAGTGTTTTTTTTGGTGTCTAATCGGTACATATATCACCATTGCCTTGATTTTCTTGACTGTATATCTCTTAAATGTCAACATATACACGTGTGATTTAGTTTACGAAGATTTTTCAATGCCGAGAACCTCGATCAGAGTGTAAAAAAGGCGTAAGGTTCACAATGGTGTAAAATTAAAATGGGATATACCGGGCTAAGATTCGAGTTACAGGAACAAGGGCCAAAACAACCACCCAAGAATGGAATCGTCGAGCGAAAACACTTGTCAACCTCCTTGAAGCAGCTTTTTTTGCCACCAGACGTTTCTCCATCAATTAGGAATCTGATGAGTCACTAAACACATTTCTTAAATTGTAGCTATTTGTTGAGTGTTTTTTTTTGTCTTTTCCGCATATATATCACCATTTCCCTTGATTTTCATGACTGTATATCTCTTAAATGTCAACATATACATGTGTGATTTAGTTTACGAAGTTTTTTCAATGCCGAGAACCTCGATCAGAGAGTAAAAAAGCCTTAAGATTCACAATGGTGTAAAATTAAAATGGGATATACCGAGCTAGGATTCGAGTTACATGAACAAGGGCCAAACCAACCACCCAAGAGTGGAATCATGGAGCGAAAACACTTGACAACCTCCTAGAAGCAGCTTTTCTTGCCACCAGACCTTTCTCCATCAATTAGGAATCTGATGCCATCACTAAACACATTCCTTAAATTGTAGCCATTTGTTGAGTGTTTTTTTTTTGTCTAATCCGCATATATATCACCATTGCCCTTGATTTTCTTGAATGTATATCTCTTAAATGTCAACATATACACGTGTGATTTAGTTTACGAAGATTTTTCAATGCCGAGAACCTCGATCAGAGTGTAAAAAAGGCGTAAGGTTCACAATGGTGTAAAATTAAAATGGGATATACTGGGCTAGGATTCGAGTTACAGGAACAATGGCCAAACCAACCGCCCAAGAATGGAATCGTCGAGCGAAAATACTTGTCAACCTCCTTGAAGCAGCTTTTCTTGCCACCAGACCTTTCTCCATCAATTAGGAATCTGATGCCGTAACTAAACTGTAAGACCCTTGTTATACTACTAGATTTAATAACATAAACCTTACAATTCAAGCCAAAATTTGGTGTTTACAAAATTAGTTACAAGACTTGAAACTTTTAACTAGACACAACATTCACATATTAGTCCTACGAAACCGTATTCAAGACAGAAACTACAGTTGTTTACATTGTTTTAAAACAAAAGATCAAGTGCGGAAGCGTTGATTTGAGTGTTCGGTTCTTCATCATTCGCTTGACCACCATCCGTACAATCCACCTTGTTACCTATGGTCAAAATCTTTAAAATCTTAGATTTAACACAGCTATATAGCACATAAATATAAAATTTAACATCGAAATCTAAATCACAAAATAATAATTTGTTTTCTGGTTTCACCGTAACTTACGGTGTGACCGTAAGTTACGGTGGAATCTGGGAGTTCCTGGTCACCGTAAACCAGAAGAATTCTACCGTAAACATATGATCCCCACCGTAAATTACGGTACTACCGTAATTTACGGTAGTAGCTGGAAATCCAACTCTTGTTTGTTGTGTTTATTGTACCCAAAACCCAACCCTCGGATTTCACTTTTCTAACAACATATACAGTGAATTCTCGTAATTCTAACATTCTATATAATAACCTATATCAAAGATCAAACCGTTATAATCCGGAGCATTACCATGCCTTTCTTGATTATTCGACCCGTTTGGCTCGTCTACGAAATTCCTTTCTTATGACGACGACCAACGAATTCTAAACAACTTTTGACCAATTATTCAACATAGCAACATTACCGCTTTCATTCATAGCAACCTTTATTCCAAATTTCCACTATGCGTATTACAATAATCAAAATCTACTAAATGTAACAAATCAAGTTACATACCTTATCGTACGCCCTTCAACCGCGAATCACCACCGGCTTGTTCACTCGACGTCCCGGTATCTTTTCTTATAGAGTTCAATTCAAGACATGTTTAGAACTCTCTTTAGACTTCACTTCGCATAATATACCAAAACATCATAATTATGCGTTAAAGCTTTTAAATTTCTATTTTTAAAGCCTTCTTTGAGGCATTTTCACAAACACCTTAAAGGCAGATTTATCACAAGATTATATGACAAGTTCCTAGCTTATCATTTAGCCCTAATTTCACTTCAATCAACATTTTATGTGATTGTTAGCTTCTAGATTTCTGGATTCACTTCCAAATCATCAATTTACACAAAATCAACAATCTATTTCCTAGTGTTCATCAAATTACACAAAATTCACAAATCACCTACAATGGTGTTCTTTGGTTTCACAAAATTTCTTATGATTTCAACTTATATTGATCTAGGGTTTGTCCCTAAACACTATAGTTGTTCCTTAATCATCATAACACATACATGCAAGCTTAATTTCAGATTTTTCCCAATTCATGAGAATTTCAAATTCAGAGTTTTCCTTGAATTTTACATACCTTAGAATCCTCTTGTGATGAGGATCAATAATCTGTGCTCGGATTTTGATTTGGGGCAGGATTTAACCTTCAATTTGAGAGTTCTAGTGATTTTAGGTTTTATGAGAGTGGGGTGTCGCCCCTGCTCTTCTTTTGTGCGACCAGGCCTCTCCAAAAATGGGGTTTTAGTTTAATTTTTATTAAAAACAATATTATAGTTTTAGTTTTTAACAACTAAGGCCCCTCTACTATATTCAACATATAGTTTGTTAACTTTTAACCTTGTGATGAACCATTTCAAAGAAAATAACTAACTAGGTTACAAATTCCTAATTAGTAAATTCTCGAAAATTATACTTTATAATTTTAATATAAGGTTTTATATTTTCGGGGTGTTACAAGTCGACCCCCCTTAAAAGGGTTTCGTCCCCGAAACCGTTATACGTACCAAATAATGTAGGGTGGAGACGTCGCATCTCCTCTTCGGACTCCCACGTAGTGTCCGAACCTTTCCTATGCTCCCATTTAACTTTGACTTGGTCAATTTGTTTATTTCGTAATTGTTTAACCTTTCGGTCTAAAATCTCCACCGGTCTTACCGCATAATTCAGACTATTATCCACTTCGATATCATCGTAATGGATATAGGCCGTTTCGTCTGCTAGGCACTTTCTTAATTGCGACACGTGGAACGTGCCATGGATTCCACTTAGCTCCTCCGGTAATTCAAGGCGGTAAGCTACCTTACCAACTCTCCCGATAATTTTAAATGGTCCGATAAACCTTGGGCTTAGCTTCCCCCTTTTTCTGAATCTAATAACACCGTTCCATGGGGAGACTTTTAGCATGACCATGTCACCAACTTGGAATTCAATCGGCCTTTTCCTTTTATCAGCATACGCCTTTTGCCTGTCTTGAGCCGCTTTCAAGTGTGCCCGAACTTTATCGATCTTTTCATTCGTGGCTCGTGCTATATCTTGGTGGGCGAGTTCACGTGGACCCACTTCACCCCAACATACCGGGGTTCGACACTTCCTACCGTAAAGCATTTCGTATGGTGCCATCTTAATACTAGATTGGTAACTGTTGTTATACGAAAACTCGACTAACGGTAAGTGAACATCCCAACTGCCTCCAAAGTCGATTATACACGCCCGTAGCATGTCCCCCAATGTTTGTATCGTTCTTTCACTTTGTCCATCCGTTTGAGGATGGTACGCAGTGCTAATGAACAATTTGGTCCCCATTTGCTCTTGGAAATCTCTCCAGAAATTCGAAGTAAACCGGGTATCCCTATCAGACACGATAGACACGGGCACCCCATGATGTGCTATTATTTCATTCGTGTAAACCTCTGACATCTTTTCTGACGTATAAGTCTCACGTATCGGAATTAATTGAGCACTTTTCGTCAATCTATCTACCACTACCCATATGGCATCGAAACCACGACTCGTTTTAGGCAACTTGGTTAGTAGGTCCATTGTGATATGTTCCCATTTCCAAACCGGAATTTCTAACGGTTGGAGTTTGCCGTATGGTTTCTGATGCTCCGCCTTGACTTGTAAACATGTCAAGCATTTTTCCACATACTTCGCCACATCTCTCTTCATTCCAGGCCACCAATAATTTTGTTTCAAATCATTGTACATCTTGGTCGCACCCGGATGAATTGAATAACGGGATTTATGAGCTTCATTAAGTAGAAGCGCCTTCACTCCACAGGTATGTGGGACCCATATCCTTCCGGATCGAGTCTTTAACCCGTGATTCCCATCCGACAAATCTTTCAACTGACCAATTATTCTTTCTTTCTTCCAATTCTCTTCTTTTACTGCTTCTAATTGCGCCTCTCGAATACGTTCAAGTATACCCGAGGTTACCACGAGTTGCATCGATCTTACTCGTATCGGGACATAATCCGTTTTTCTGCTCAAAGCATCCGCCACCGCATTAGCCTTTCCTGGGTGATAACGTATTTCGCAATCGTAGTCTTTCACCGTTTCCAGCCATCGCCTTTGTCGCATATTTAACTCCTTCTGATCGAAGAAGTATTTCAAACTCTTGTGGTCGGTGAATATGGTGCACTTTACCCCATACAAGTAGTGCCTCCATATTTTTAATGCAAACACTACCGCCGCCAACTCGAGATCGTGTGTGGGATATTTCTTCTCGTGTATCTTCAATTGTCTCGAGGCATAGGCTATTACCTTGCCCCGTTGCATCAGCACGCAACCGAGTCCCGATAGTGAAGCGTCCGAATAAACCTCCATGTCTTCGACTCCGTCCGGCAACGTTAGTACCGGGGCTTGAGTTAGCTTTTCTTTTAGCGTTTGAAACGCTTTTTCTTGATCGATTCCCCAAATAAACTTTTCTTTCTTTTGGGTTAGCTTTGTTAGCGGTGACGCAATCTTGGAGAAATCTTGGATGAATCTCCTATAGTATCCCGCAAGTCCCAAAAAGCTTCTAATTTCAGAAGGGTTCTTTGGAGGATTCCATTTTGACACAGCCTCTATCTTTGACGGATCTACCAATACTCCGTCGGCACTTATGACATGGCCAAGAAATTGTACCTCTCTTAACCAAAAGGCACATTTAGAGAATTTTGCGTATAGCTTCTCTCGTCTAAGGGTCTCTAACACTTCTTGTAAGTGATGTGCATATTCAGCTTCACTTTTCGAATACACCAATATATCATCGATAAACACGATGACCGACTTATCCAGCATTGGCTTGCAAACCAGGTTCATGAGGTCCATGAAAGCCGCGGGTGCGTTTGTTAGCCCAAATGACATCACGAGGAATTCGTAATGTCCGTATCTCGTGCGGAAAGCCGTCTTCGGCACATCTTCTTCTTTGACCTTTAGTTGGTAATATCCCGATCTAAGGTCAATTTTGGAAAACCAGTTCGCACCTTGTAGTTGGTCGAATAAATCATCTATCCTCGGGAGCGGGTATCGGTTCTTTACCGTGAGTTTGTTTAACTCCCGGTAATCAATACACATGCGCATGCTCCCGTCTTTCTTTCTCACGAACAATACCGATGCGCCCCAAGGAGACACACTCGGCCTTATGAATCCCTTGTCAAGCAGGTCTTGGATTTGGGACATCAACTCTTGTAATTCCGACGGTGCAAGTCGGTACGGGGCTTTTGCTACGGGTTTCACGCCCGGAATCAATTCGATCCCGAACTCTATTTCCCGTTCAGGCGGTATTCCCGGTAAATCCTCCGGAAACACATCTTCATAATCTCGTACTACCGGTACCTCTCCAATCTTTCGTGATTCTTTTTCGGGCTCATTAGCGTATATCATGAATGCCTTGCATCCTCGCTTCATTAGATTGTGAGCTTTCAACATTGAGCATACTATGGGGTTGCCTCCTTTTTCGCCATAAATGGTGACGTGTTTCCCGTTCGGAGATGTTAGTTTTATCTCTTTACGGAAGCACACGACCTTTGCATGGTGTCGAGATAGCCAATCCATCCCAACGACTACTTGAAATTCTCCCATCGACATCGGGATTAGATTAATCAAATATTCTTCATCATCAATGCTCAGTTTACAATTTTCACATACATCACAAACAATAAAGCTCTTGTTATTACCTATCTCTACTTCTAAAGGCACAGGTAATTTTGTTAGAACGAATGAAGGATGTCGAATAAGTCCATATGAAACAAAGGATTTATTCGCACCCGTATCAAATAACACGTGTGCAGGAATTGAATTTACAGCAAATATACCTGAGACCACGTCAGGTTCAACCTTTGCTTCTGCGGCGGTTAGTTGAAAAGATCTTGCCTTTGCTTTCGGGGCTTCACCTTTCGGTTCCTGCCCATCCTTCTTTCCAACCAGCTCCGGGCATTCCGACTTCTTGTGACCCGTTCGATAACAATTGTAACAAACCGTCACTTTCTCCGGGCATGATATAGCCATATGTCCCGTTTTCTTGCATATGGGACAAGGCTTATCCTTGTAACGGCATTCGCCTTTATGACCCTTCCCGCAGATTCTGCAACTTGGCGACCCGCCTTTCGTATCAGATTTCTTTGCGCTTTCGTTTGTTCGTGCCTTCTTAGTAGGGCTTGGATTCACATCTTGCGCCCTTCGTTCACCCCGTTCTATGCTCTTTTTCAGTTCGATCTCCCTTTCCCGAGCAGCATTGACAATCTCGGTAAGGGTCTCATATTTTGAAGGGGTTATGAACTCTCTATACTCCGCACTTCGCATGTTATGGTAGTAATAGACCTTTTGTTCTTCATTTGTCACCAAATCATCACAGAACTTTATCTTGTCCATAAACATCCCCGTGATCTTGTCTATGGATTCACCCTTGTGTCTGAGTTGCATGAACTCTTCCTTGATTCTATTTATGACCGCTTTGGGACTATGGTGTTTAAGAAACGGCGTCTTAAACTCCTCCCATGTCATGGCCTTAGCCGCTTCACTTCCAATCTCCTTCTTTTTGTTATCCCACCAGTCTTTCGCTTGACCTCTTAATTGACCCGTACCATAAGCTACGTAGTCGTTTTCATCACAATGAGTTCTCTCGAATACTCCTTCGATATCACTTAGCCATCGTTGGCACACAATTGGATCAACCTCCCCATTATATATTGGTGGTTTACAGGCCATGAATTCCTTGTATGAACAAGGCTTTCGTCCACCATGCTTTTCCTTTGCTACATTTGAATCATCTTCCAGTTTCTTGATTCTATCTTCTACTATTGATAAAACTGTGTTTTGAATTTTACCAATAAAGCCCGACAAACTGTTTTCGATCGCCTTTCCAACCTCTTCGGCAATCACTTCCCTCACTTGTTCGGTGACTCTTGGCACCGCATCATCGTTACCTTTATCAGCCATCTCTATTTCTGAAATGTTTACATAAGTTGTTAAACATTCCATTTATAACACATGGTTTACTTGTTTTGATTTAATCAAGTTCATAACTCGATTTAATCATTCTTGTTTCAATTCAATCAAGTTCGTAACTTGATTTAATCATTCTTGTTTCAATTCAATCAAGTTCGTAACTTGATTTAATCATTCGTGTTTCAATTCAATCAACTTCGTGACTTGATTTAATCATTCTTGTTTCATGCATTTCTTGTTTTTGAGTGAGCTTACACACTCTTTTCATGCATATTTGTTCATTTTCTCATTTTCTACGTAGTACATAATTTATTAACAAAATAAGTTAGTTCTTACCGGACGATCGATCAAGCTTGAACCGAACACTTACTGACAACCTTGAGCTCTGATTACCAACTTGTAAGACCCTTGTTATACTACTAGATTTAATAACATAAACCTTACAATTCAAGCCAAAATTTGGTGTTTACAAAATTAGTTACAAGACTTGAAACTTTTAACTAGACACAACATTCACATATTAATCCTACGAAACCATATTCAAGACAGAAACTACAGTTGTTTACATTGTTTTAAAACAAAAGATCAAGTGCGGAAGCGTTGATTTGAGTGTTCGGTTCTTCATCATTCGCTTGACCACCATCCGTACAATCCACCTTGTTACCTATGGTCAAAATCTTTAAAATATTAGATTTGACACAACTATATAGCACATAAATATAAAATTTAACATCGAAATCTAAATCACAAAATAATAATTTGTTTTCTGGTTTCACCGTAACTTACGGTGTGACCGTAAGTTACGGTGGAATCTGGGAGTTCCTGGTCACCGTAAACCAGAAGAATTCTACCGTAAACATATGATCCCCACCATAAATTACGGTACTACCGTAATTTACGGTAGTAGCTGGAAATCCAACTCTTGTTTGTTGTGTTTATTGTACCCAAAACCCAACCCTCGGATTTCACTTTTCTAACAACATATACACTGAATTCTCGTAATTCTAACATTCTATATAATAACCTATATCAAAGATCAAACCGTTATAATCCGGAGCATTACCATGCCTTTCTTGATTATTCGACCCGTTTGGCTCGTCTACGAAATTCCTTTCTTATGACGACGACCAACGAATTCTAAACAACTTTTGACCAATTATTCAACATAGCAACATTACCGCTTTCATTCATAGCAACCTTTATTCCAAATTTCCACTATGCGTATTACAATAATCAAAATCTACTAAATGTAACAAATCAAGTTACATACCTTATCGTACGCCCTTCAACCGCGAATCACCACCGGCTTGTCCACTCGACGTCCCGGTATCTTTTCCTATAGAGTTCAATTCAAGACATGTTTAGAAATCTCTTTAGACTTCACTTCGCATAATATACCAAAACATCATAATTATGCGTTAAAGCTTTTAAATTTCTATTTTTAAAGCCTTCTTTGAGGCATTTTCACAAACACCTTAAAGGCAGATTTATCACAAGATTATATGACAAGTTCCTAGCTTATCATTTAGCCCTAATTTCACTTCAATCAACATTTTATATGATTGTTAGCTTCTAGATTTCTGGATTCACTTCCAAATCATCAATTTACACAAAATCAACAATCTATTTCCTAGTGTTCATCAAATTACACAAAATTCACAAATCACCTACAATGGTGTTCTTAGGTTTCACAAAATATCTTATGATTTCAACTTATATTGATCTAGGGTTTATCCCTAAACACTATAGTTGTTCCTTAATCATCATAACACATACATGCAAGCTTAATTTCAGATTTTTCCCAATTCATGAGAATTTCAAATTCAGAGTTTTCCTTGAATTTTACATACCTTGGAATCCTCTTGTGATGAGGATCAATAATCTGTGCTCGGATTTTGATTTGGGGCAGGATTTAACCTTCAATTTGAGAGTTCTAGTGATTATAGGTTTTGTGAGAGTGGGGTGTCGCCCCTGCTCTTCTTTTGTGCGACCAGGCCTCTCCAAAAATGGGGTTTTAGTTTAATTTTTATTAAAAACAATATTATAGTTTCAGTTTTTAACAACTAAGGCCCCTCTACTATATTCAACATATAGTTTGTTAACTTTTAACCTTGTGATGAACCATTTCAAAGAAAATAACTAACTAGGTTACAAATTCCTAATTAGTAAATTCTCGAAAATTATACTTTATAATTTTAATATAAGGTTTTATATTTTCGGGGTGTTACATAAACACATTTCTTAAATTGTAGCCATTTGTTAAGTGTTTTTTTTTTGTGTCTAATTCGCATGTATATCACCATTGCCCTTGATTTTCTTGACTGTATATCTCTTAAATGTCAACATATACACATGTGATTTAGTTTACGAAGATTTTTCAATGCCGAGAACCTCGATCAGAGAGTAAAAAAGGCTTAAGGTTCACAATGGTGTAAAATTAAAATGGGATATACCGATCTAGGATTCGAGTTACAGGAACAAGGGCCAAACCAACCACCCAAGAATGGAATCATCGAGCGAAAACACTTGACAACCTCCTAGAAGCAGCTTTTCTTGCCACCAGACCTTTCTCCATCAATTAGGAATCTAATGCCGTCACTAAACATATTCCTTTAATTGTTGCTATTTGTTGAGTGTTTTTTTTTTTGTGTCTATTCTGCATATATATCACCATTGCCCTTGATTTTCTTGACTGTATATCTCTTAAATGTCAACATATACATGTGTGATTTAGTTTACGAAGATTTTTCAATGCCGAGAACCTCGATCAGAGAGTAAAAAAGGCTTAAGGTTCACAATGGTGTAAAATTAAAATTGGATATACCGAGCTAGGATTCGAGTTACAGGAACAAGGGCCAAACCAACCACCCAAGAATGTAATCATCGAGCGAAAACACTTGACAACCTCCTAGAAGCAGCTTTTCTTGCCACCAGACCTTTCTCCATCAATTAGGAATCTGATGCCGTCACAAAACACATTCCTTAAATTGTAGCCATTTGTTGAGTGTTTTTTTTTTTGTGTCTAATCCGCATATATATCACCATTGCCCTTGATTTTCTTGACTGTATATCTCTTAAATGTCAACATATACACGTGTGATTCAGTTTACGATGATTTTTCAATGCCGAGAACCTCGATCAGAGTGTAAAAAAGGCGTGAGGTTCACAATGGTGTAAAATTAAAATGGGATATAACGGGCTAGGATTCGAGTTACAGGAACAAGGGCCAAACCAACCACCCAAGAATGGAATCATCGAGCGAAAACACTTGACAACCTCCTAGAAGCAGCTTTTCTTGCCACCAGACCTTTCTCCATCAGTTAGGAATCTGATGCCGTCACTAAACACATTTCTTAAATTGTTGCCATTTGTTGAGTTTGTTTTTGTGTCTAATCCGCATATATATCACCATTGCCCTTGATTTTCTTGACTGTATATCTCTTAAATGTCAACATATACTTGTGTGATTTTGTTTACGAAGATTTTTCAATGCCGAGAACCTCGATCAGAGTGTAAAAAGGCGTAAGGTTCACAATGGTGTAAAATTAAAATGGGATATACCGGGCTAGGATTCGAGTTACAGGAACAAGGGCCAAACCAACCACCCAAGAATGGAATCGTCGAGCCAAAACACTTGACAACCTCCTAGAAGCAGCTTTTCTTGCCACCAGACCTTTCTCCATCAAATAGGAATCTGATGCCGTCACAAAACACATTCCTTAAATTGTAGCCATTTGTTGAGTGTTTTTTTTTGTGTCTAATCCGCTTATATATCACCATTGCCCTTGATTTTCTTGACTGTATGTCTCTTAAATGTCAACATATACACGTGTGATTTAGTTTACGGAAATTTTTCAATGGCGAGAACCACGATCAGATAGTAAAAAAGGCGTAAGGTTCACAATGGTGTAAAATTAAAATGGGATATACCGAGCTAGGATTCGATTTATAGGAACAAGGGCCAAACCAACCACCCAAGAAAGGAATCGTCGAGCGAAAACACTTGACAACCTCCTAGAAGCAGCTTTTCTTGCCACCAGACTTTTCTCCATCAATTCGGAATCTGATGCCGTCACTAAACACATTCTTTAAATTATAGCCATTTGTTGAGTGTTTTTTTTGGTGTCTAATCCGCATATATATCACCATTGCCCCTTGATTTTCTTGACTGTATATCTCTTAAGTGTCAACATATACACGTCTGATTTAGTTTACGAAGATTTTTCAATGCCGAGAACCTCGATCAGAGAGTTAAAAAGGCGTAAGGTTCACATTGGTGTAAAATTAAAATGGGATATACCGGGCTAGGATTCGAGTTACAGGAACAAGGGCCAAACCAACCACCCAAGATTGGAATCGTCGAGACAAAACACTTGACAACCTCCTAGAAGCAGCTTTTCTTGCCACCAGACCTTTCTCCATCAATTAGGAATCTGATGCCGTCACTAAACACATTCCTTAAATTTTAGCCATTTGTTTAGTGTTTTTTTTTTGTGTCTAATCCGCTTATATATCACCATTGCCCTTGATTTTCTTGACTGTATATCTCTTAAATGTCAACATATACACGTGTGATTTAGTTTACGAAAATTTTTCAATGGCGAGAACCACGATCAGAGAGTAAAAAAGGCGTAAGGTTCACAATGGTGTAAAATTAAATTGGGATATACCGGGCTAGGATTCGAGTTATCGGAAAAAGGGCCAAACCAACCACCTAAGAATGGAATCGTCGAGCGAAAATACTAGACAACCTCCTAGAAACAACTTTTCATGCCACCAGACTTTTCTCCATCAATTAGGAATATGATGCCGTCACTAAACACATTCCTTAAATTTTAGCATTTGTTGAGTGTTTTTTTTGGTGTCTAATCCGCATATATATCACCATTGCCCTTGATTTTCTTTACTGTATATCTCTTAAATGTCAACATATACACGTGTGATTTAGTTTACGAAGATTTTTCAATGCCGAGAACCTCGATCAGAGAGTTAAAAAGGCGTAAGGTTCACATTGGTGTAAAATTAAAATGGGATATACCGGGCTAGGATTCGAGTTACAGGAACAAGGGCCAAACCAACCACCCAA
This sequence comes from Helianthus tuberosus, assembly GCA_030545235.1. Taxonomy (NCBI): domain Eukaryota; kingdom Viridiplantae; phylum Streptophyta; class Magnoliopsida; order Asterales; family Asteraceae; genus Helianthus; species Helianthus tuberosus. The sequence goes on along the minus strand of JARYGA010008391.1, from coordinate 31,082 downwards.
GATTGGAATCGTCGAGACAAAACACTTGACAACCTCCTAGAAGCAGCTTTTCTTGCCACCAGACCTTTCTCCATCAATTAGGAATCTGATACCGTCACTAAACACATTCCTTAAATTTTAGCCATTTGTTTAGTGTTTTTTTTTTGTGTCTAATCCGCTTATATATCACCATTGCCCTTGATTTTCTTGACTGTATATCTCTTAAATGTCAACATATACACGTGTGATTTAGTTTACGAAAATTTTTCAACGGCGAGAACCACGATCAGAGAGTAAAAAAGGCGTAAGGTTCACAATGGTGTAAAATTAAATTGGGATATACCGGGCTAGGATTCGAGTTATCGGAAAAAGGGCCAAACCAACCACCTAAGAATGGAATCGTCGAGCGAAAATACTAGACAACCTCCTAGAAGCAACTTTTCATGCCACCAGACTTTTCTCCATCAATTAGGAATATGATGCCGTCACTAAACACATTCCTTAAATTTTAGCATTTGTTGAGTGTTTTTTTTGGTGTCTAATCCGCATATATATCACCATTGCCCTTGATTTTCTTTACTGTATATCTCTTAAATGTCAACATATACACGTGTGATTTAGTTTACGAAGATTTTTCAATGTTGAGAACCTCGATCAGAGAGTAAAAAAGGCGTAAGGTTCACAATGGTGTAAAATTAAAATGGGATATACCGGGCTAGGATTCGAGTTACAGGAACAAGGGCCAAACCAACCACCCAAGAATGGAATCATCGAGCGAAAACACTTGACAACCTCCTAGAAGCAGCTTTTCTTGCCACCAGACCTTTCTCCATCAATTAGGAATCTGATGCCGTCACTAAACACATTCCTTAAATTGTAGCCATTTGTTGAGTGTTTTTTTTTGGTGTCTAATCCGCATATATATCACCATTGCGCTTGATTTTCTTGACTGTATATCTCTTAAATGTCAACATATACACGTGTGATTTAGTTTAAGAAGATTTTTCAATGCCGAGAACCTCGATCAGAGTGTAAAAAAGGCGTAAGGTTCACAATGGTGTAAAATTAAAATGGGATATAACGGGCTAGAATTCGAGTTACAGGAACAAGGGCCAAACCAACCACCCAAGAATGGAATCGTCGAGCGAAAACACTTGTCAACCTCCTTGAAGCAGCTTATCTAGCCACCAGACCTTTCTCCATCAATTAGGAATCTGATGCCCTCACTAAACACATTTCTTAAATTGTAGCCATTTGTTGAGTGTTTTTTTTTTGGTGTCTAATCCGCATATATTTGACCATTGCCCTTGATTTTCTTGACTGTATATATCTTAAATGTCAACATATACACGTGTGATTTAGTTTACGAAGATTTTTCAATGCTGAGAAACTCGATCAGAGAGTAAAAAAGGCGTAACGTTCACAATGGTGTAAAATTAAAATGGGATAAACCGGGCAAGGATTCGAGTTACAGGAACAAGGGCCAAACCAACCACCCAAGAATGGAATTGTCGAGCCAAAACACTTGACAACCTCCTAGAAGCAACTTTTCTTGCCACCAGACCCTTCTCCATCAATTAGGAATCTGATGTCGTCACTAAACACATTCCTTAAATTGTAGCAATTTGTTGAGTGTTTTTTTTTATGTCTAATCCGCTTATATATCACCATTGCCCTTGATTTTCTTGACTGTATATCTCTTAAATGTCAACATGTACACGTGTGATTTAGTTTACGAAAATTTTTCAATGGCGAGAACCACGATCAAAGAGTAAAAAAGGCGTAAGGTTCACAATGATGTAAAATTAAAATGGGATATACCGGGCTAGGATTCGAGTTACAGGAACAAGGGCCAAACCAACCACCCAAGAATGGAATCGTCGAGCGAAAACACTTGACAACCTCCTAGAAGCAGCTTTTCTTGCCACCAGACCTTTCTCCATCAATTAGGAATCTGATGCCGTCACTAAACACATTCCTTAAATTTTAGCCATTTGTTTAGTGTTTTTTTTTTGTGTCTAATCCGCTTATATATCACCATTGCCCTTGATTTTCTTGACTGTATATCTCTTAAATGTCAACATATACACGTGTGATTTAGTTTACGAAAATTTTTCAATGGCGAGAACCACGATCAGAGAGTAAAAAAGGCGTAAGGTTCACAATGGTGTAAAATTAAATTGGGATATACCGGGCTAGGATTCGAGTTATCGGAAAAAGGGCCAAACCAACCACCTAAGAATGGAATCGTCGAGCGAAAATACTAGACAACCTCCTAGAAGCAACTTTTCATGCCACCAGACTTTTCTCCATCAATTAGGAATATGATGCCGTCACTAAACACATTCCTTAAATTTTAGCATTTGTTGAGTGTTTTTTTTGGTGTCTAATCCGCATATATATCACCATTGCCCTTGATTTTCTTTACTGTATATCTCTTAAATGTCAACATATACACGTGTGATTTAGTTTACGAAGATTTTTCAATGTTGAGAACCTCGATCAGAGAGTAAAAAAGGCGTAAGGTTCACAATGGTGTAAAATTAAAATGGGATATACCGGGCTAGGATTCGAGTTACAGGAACAAGGGCCAAACCAACCACCCAAGAATGGAATCATCGAGCGAAAACACTTGACAACCTCCTAGAAGCAGCTTTTCTTGCCACCAGACCTTTCTCCATCAATTAGGAATCTGATGCCGTCACTAAACACATTCCTTAAATTGTAGCCATTTGTTGAGTGTTTTTTTTTGGTGTCTAATCCGCATATATATCACCATTGCGCTTGATTTTCTTGACTGTATATCTCTTAAATGTCAACATATACACGTGTGATTTAGTTTAAGAAGATTTTTCAATGCCGAGAACCTCGATCAGAGTGTAAAAAAGGCGTAAGGTTCACAATGGTGTAAAATTAAAATGGGATATAACGGGCTAGAATTCGAGTTACAGGAACAAGGGCCAAACCAACCACCCAAGAATGGAATCGTCGAGCGAAAACACTTGTCAACCTCCTTGAAGCAGCTTATCTAGCCACCAGACCTTTCTCCATCAATTAGGAATCTGATGCCCTCACTAAACACATTTCTTAAATTGTAGCCATTTGTTGAGTGTTTTTTTTTTGGTGTCTAATCCGCATATATTTGACCATTGCCCTTGATTTTCTTGACTGTATATATCTTAAATGTCAACATATACACGTGTGATTTAGTTTACGAAGATTTTTCAATGCTGAGAAACTCGATCAGAGAGTAAAAAAGGCGTAACGTTCACAATGGTGTAAAATTAAAATGGGATAAACCGGGCAAGGATTCGAGTTACAGGAACAAGGGCCAAACCAACCACCCAAGAATGGAATTGTCGAGCCAAAACACTTGACAACCTCCTAGAAGCAACTTTTCTTGCCACCAGACCCTTCTCCATCAATTAGGAATCTGATGTCGTCACTAAACACATTCCTTAAATTGTAGCAATTTGTTGAGTGTTTTTTTTATGTCTAATCCGCTTATATATCACCATTGCCCTTGATTTTCTTGACTGTATATCTCTTAAATGTCAACATGTACACGTGTGATTTAGTTTACGAAAATTTTTCAATGGCGAGAACCACGATCAAAGAGTAAAAAAGGCGTAAGGTTCACAATGATGTAAAATTAAAATGGGATATACCGGGCTAGGATTCGAGTTATAGGAACAAGGGCCAAACCAACCACCCAAGAAAGGAATCGTCGAGCGAAAACACTTGACAACCTCCTAGAAGCAGCTTTTCTTGCCACCAGACTTTTCTCCATCAATTAGGAATCTGATGCCGTCACTAAACACATTCCTTAAATTGTAGCCATTTGTTGAGTGTTTTTTTTGGTGTCTAATCTGCATATATATCACCATTGCCTTTGATTTTCTTGACTGTATATCTCTTAACTGTCAACATATACACGTGTGATTTAGTTTACGAAGATTTTTCAATGTCGAGAACCTCGATCAGAGAGTAAAAAATTCTTAAGGTTCACAATGGTGTAAAATTAAAATGGGATATATCGAGCTAGGATTCGAGTTATAGGAACAAGGGCCAAACCAACCACACAAGAATGGAATCATCGAACTAAAACACTTGACAACCTCCTAGAAGCAGCTTTTCTTGCCACCAGACCTTTCTCCATCAATTAGGAATCTGATGCCGTCATTAAACACATTCCTTAAATTGTAGCCATTTGTTGAGTGTTTTTTTTTTTGTGGCTAATCCGCATATATATCACCATTGCCTTGATTTTCTTGACTGTATATATTTTAAATGTCAACATGTACACGTGTGATTTAGTTCACGAATATTTTTCAATGCCGAGAACCTCGATCAGAGTGTAAAAAAGGCGTAAGGTTCACAATGGTGTAAAATTAAAATGGGATATACCGGGCTAAGATTCGAGTTACGGGAACAAGGGCCAAACCAACCACCCAAGAATGGAATCGTCGAGCGAAAACACTTTTCAACCTCCTTGAAGCAGCTTTTCTTGCCACCAGACGTTTCTCCATCAATTAGGAATCTGATGCGTCACTAAACACATTTCTTAAATTGTAGCCATTTGTAGTGTGTTTTTTTGGTGTCTAATCCGCATATATATCACCATTGCCCTTGATTTTCTTGACTTTATTTCTCTTAAATGTCAACATATACACGTGTGATTTAGTTTATGAAGATTTTTCAATGCCGAGAACCTCGATCAGAGAGTAAAAAAGGCTTAAGGTTCACAATGGTGTAAAATTAAAATTGGGATATACCGAGCTAGGATTCGAGTTACAGGAACAAGGGCCAAACCAACCCCCCAAGAATGGAATCATCAAGCGAAAACACTTGACAACCTCCGAGAAGCAGCTTTTCTTGCCACCAGACCTTTCTCGATCAATTAGGAATCTGATTTCGTCACTAAACACTTTCCTTAAATTGTAGCCATTTGTTTAGTGTTTTTTTTATGTCTAATCCGCATATATATCACCATTGCCCTTTATTTTCTTGACTGTATATCTCTTAAATGTCAACATATACACGTGTGACTTAGTTTACGAAGATTTTTCAATGTCGAGAACCTCGATCAGAGTGTAAAAAAGGTGTAAGGTTAACAATGGTGTAAAATTAAAATGGGATATACCGGGCTTGGATTCGAGTTACATGAACAAGGGCCAAACCAACCACCCAAGAATGGAATCGTCGATCAAAAACACTTGTCAACCTCCTTGAAGCAGCTTTTCTTGCCACCAGACCTTTCTCCATCAATTAGGAATATGATGCCGTAACTAAACACATTTCTTAAATCGTAGCCATTTGTTGAGTGTTTTTTTTGGTGTCTAATCCGCTTATATATCACCATTGCCCTTGATTTTCTTGACTGTATATCTTTTAAATGTCAACATATACACGTGTGATTTAGTTTACCAAGATTTTAGAATGTTGAGAACCTTGATCAGAGAGTAAAAAAGATGTAACGTTCACAATGGTGTAAAATTAGAATGGGATAAACCGGGCAAGGATTCGAGTTACAGGAACAAGGGCCAAACGAACCACCCAAGAATGGAATCGTCGAGCCAAAACACTTGACAACCTCCTAGAAGCAGCTTTTCATGCCACCAGACCATTCTCCATCAATTAGGAATCTGATGTCGTCACTAAACACATTCCTTAAATTGTTGCCATTTGTTGAGTGTTTTTTTTTTGTGTATAATCCACATATATATCACCATTGCCCTTGATTTTCTTGACTGTATATCTCTTAAATGTCAACATATACACGTGTGATTTAGTTTACGAAGATTTTTCAATGCCGAGAACCTCGATCAGAGTGTAAAAAAGGCGTAAGGTTCACATGGTGTAAAATTAAAATGGTATATACCGGGCTAGGATTCGAGTTACAGGAACAAGGGCCAAACCAACCACCCAAGAATGGAATCGACGAGCCAAAACACTTGACAACCTCCTAGAAGCAGCTTTTCTTGCCACCAGACCTTTCTCCATCAATTAGGAATCTGATGCCGTCATTAAACACATTCCTTAAATTGTAGCCATTTGTTGAGTGTTTTTTTGTGTCTAATCCGCAAATATATCACCATTGCTCTTGAGTTTCTTGACTGTATATCTCTTAAATGTCAACATATACACGTGTGATTTAGTTTACAAAAAAATTTCAATGGCGAAAACCACGATCAGAGAGTAAAAAAGGCGTAAGGTTCACAATGGTGTAAAATTAAAATGGGATATACCGGGATAGGATTCTAGTTATAGGAACAAGGGCCAAACCAACCACCCAAGAATGGAATCGTCGAGCGAAAACACTTGACAACCTCCAAGAAGCAGCTTTTCTTGCCACCAGACTTTTCTCCATCAATTAGGAATCTAATGTCGTCACTAAACACATTCCTTAAATTGTAGCCATTTGTTGAGTGTTTTTTTTTGGTGTCTAATCCGCATATATATAACCATTGCCCTTGATTTTCTTGACTGGATATCTCTTAAATGTCAACATATACACGTGTGATTTAGTTTACGAAGATTTTTCAATGCCGAGAACCTCGATCAGAGAGTAAAAAAGGCGTAAGGTTCACAATGGTGTAAAATTAAAATGGGATATACCGGGCTAGGATTCGAGTTAAAGGAACAAGGGCCAAACCAACCACCCAAGAATGGAATCGTCGAGCTAAAACACTTAACAACCTCCTAGAAGCAGCTTTTCTTGCCACCAGACCTTTCTCCATCAATTAGGAATATGATGTCGTCACTAAACACATTCCTTAAATTGTAGCCATTTGTTGAGTGTTTTTTTGTTGTCTAATCCGCATATATATCACCATTGCCCTTAATTTTCTTGACTGTATATCTCTTAAATGTCAACATATACACGTGTGATTTAGTTTACGAAGATTTTTCAATGCCAAGAACCTCGATCAGTGAGTAAAAAAGGCGTAAGGTTCACAATGGTGTAAAATTAAAATGGGATATACCGGGCTAGGATTCGAGTTACAGGAACAAGGGCCAAACCAACCATCCAAAAATGGAATCGTCGAGCGAAAACACTTGACAACCTCCTAGAAGCAGCATTTCTTGCCACCAGACCTTTCTCCATCAATTAGGAATCTGATGCCGTCACTAAACACATTCCTTAAATTGTAGCCATTTGTTGAGTGTTTTTTTTTTGGTGTCCAATCCGCATATATATCACCATTGCCCTTGATTTTCTTGACTGTATATCTCTTAAATGTCAACATATACACGTGTGATTTAGTTTACGAAGATTTTTCAATGCCGAGAACCTCGATCAGAGAGTAAAAAAGGCGTAAGGTTCAGAATGGTGTAAAATTAAAATGAGATAAACCGGGCTAGGATTCGAGTTACAGGAACAAGGGCCAAACCAACCACCCAAGAATGGAATCGTCGAGCTAAAACACTTGACAACCTCCTAGAAGCAGCTTTTCTTGCAACCAGACCTTTCTCCATCAATTAGAAATCTGATGCCGTCACTAAACACACTCCTTAAATTGTTGCCATTTGTTGAGTGTTTTTTTTTTGGGTGTCTAATCCGCATATATATCACCATTGCCCTTGATTTTCTTGACTGTATATCTCTTAAATGTCAACATATACACGTGTGATTTAGTTTACAAAGATTTTTCAATGCCGAGAACCTCGATCAGAGAGTAAAAAAGGCGTAAGGTTCACAATGGTGTAAAATTAAAATGGGATATACCGGGCTAGGATTCGAGTTACAGGAACAAGGGATAAACCAACCACCCAAGAATGGAATCGTCGAGCGAAAACACTTGACAACCTCCTAGAAGCAGCTTTTCTTGCTACCGGACCTTTCTTCGTCAATTAGGAATCTGATGTCGTCACTAAACACATTCTTTAAATTGTTGCCATTTGTTGAGTGTTTTTTTTCTGTCTAACCGCATATATATCACCATTGCCCTTGATTTTCTCGACTGTAAATCTCTAAAATGTCAACATATACACGTGTGATTTACTTTACGAAGATTTTTCAATGCTAAGAACCTCGATCAGAGAGTAAAAAAGGCGTAAGGTTCACAATGGTGTAAAATTAAAATGGGATATACCGGGCTAGGATTCGAGTTACAGGAACAAGAGCCAAACCAACCACCCAAGAATGGAATCGTCGAGCGAAAACACTTGACAACTTCCTAGAAGCTTTTCTTGCCCCAGACCTTTCTCCATCAATTAGGAATCTGATGCCGACACTAAACACATTCCTTAAATTGTAGCCATTTGTTGAGTTTTTTTTGTGTCTAATCCGCATATATAACACCATTGCCCTTCATTTTCTTGACTGTATATCTCTTAAATGTCAATGTATACATGTGTGATTTAGTTTACGACGATTTATCAATGCCGAAAACCTCGATCAAAGAGTTAAAAAGACGTAAGGTTCACAATAGTGTAAAATTAAAATGGGATATAACGGGCTAGGATTCGATTAATAGGAACAAGGGCCAAACTAACCACCCAAGAATGGAATCGTCGAGCGAAAACACTTGACAACCTCATAGAAGCAGCTTTTCTTGCCACCAGACGTTTCTCCATCAATTAGGAATCTGATGTCGTCACTAAACACATTCCTTAAATTGTAGCCATTTGTTGAGTGTTTTTTTTGTGTCTAATCCACATATATATCACCATTGCCCTTGAGTTTCTTGACTGTATATCTCTTAAATGTTAACATATACATGTGTGATTTAGTTTACGAAGATTTTTCAATGCCGAGAACCTCAATTAGAGAGTATAAAAGGCATAAGGTTCACAATGGTGTAAAATTCAAATGGGATATACCGGGCTAGGATTCGAGTTACAGGAAAAAGGGCCAAACCAACCACCCAAGAATGGAATCGTCGAGCGAAAACACTTGACAACCTCCTAGAAGCAGCTTTTCTTGCCAGCAGATCTTTCTCCATCAATTAGGAATCTGATGTCGTCACTAAACACATTCCTTAAATTGTAGCCATTTGTTGAGTGTTTTTTTTGGTGTCTAATCCGCATATATATATCACCATTTCCCTTGATTTTCTTGACTGTATATCTCTTAAATGTCAACATATACACGTGTGATTTAGTTTACGAAGATTTTTCAATGCCGAGAACCTCGATCAGAGTGTAAAAAAGGCGTAAGGTTCATAATGGTGTAAAATTAAAAAGGGATATACCGGGCTAGGATTCGAGTTACAGGAACAAGGTCCAAACCAACCACCCAAGAATGGAATCGTCGAGTGAAACACTTGACAACCTCCTAGAAGCAGCTTTTGTTGCCACCAGACCTTTCTCCATCAATTAGGAATCTGATGCCGTCACTAAACACATTCCGTAAATTGTAGCCATTTGTTGAGTGGTTTTTTTGTCTAATCCGCATATATATCACCACTGCCCTTGATTTTCTTGACGGTATATCTCTTAAATGTCAACATATACACGTGTGATTTAGTTTACGATGATTTTTCAATGTCGAGAACCTCGATCAGAGATTAAAAAAGGCGTAAGGTTCACAATGGTGTAAAATTAAAACGGGATATACCAGGCTAGGATTCGAGTTACAGGATCAAGGGCCAAACCAACCACCTAAGAATGGAATCGTCTAGCGAAAACTCTTGAAAACCTCCAAGAAGCAGCTTTTCTTGCCACCAGACCTTTCTCCATCAATTAGGAATCTGATGCCGTCACTAAACACATTGCTTAAATTGTAGCCATTTGTTGAGTGTTTTTTTTTTGTAGGATCGGGATTCGATCAATCGAGTCGTTCAGAAGAATTCTCGATCAATACGAAAGGTGGAATCAGACGTATTGATGTCATAACAGCTAGATTCACACGTAGAATCACTTTAACAGTCGATTGTATTGATTTGAAATTGATTACAGATCGTTCGAGACTTCGGCAGCACTTTGTCTCCGAAATCACAAAGTTACAAATAAAGACCTGGACTCACCTATTTATAGGAATGCCAGACCTCACGAACCAGTCCACACGAGCTGGCCCAGGTCGCACGAACTAGCCTGGTCGCATGAACTTGGTCACCTCGTGCGAGGTGGCTGGTTCAGGTCTGTTTTCCGTTTCGCTCGTACAACGTGTCCTGGTCAATCTATTCTAGTTACGTGACTCGATACAAGACTAAGTCAACAGACATATGCACTAACAAACTCCCCCTTGGATGATGACGAGTCTTCAGTGTATTGTGTCTTCAGTCTTGATCGGTCTTCTCGCTCTTTCCAAAGTATCTTTCTCTGTAAGCATCATTCAATCTTTATCTTTCAATCTCTCTTGATCAGATCTCTTGATTCTTTAAACTTTTTAGCATTAGCAGCTTCTATCTCGAGCACTGTTCCAGAATAACAGACTGGCTCTCTAGCATTCAGACTCCTTCTTTACTTTGAAATCTTCCAATCAACAGACTCCCCTTTGCTAACAGACTCCCCCTTAAGTTGTTCCGGGATCGCAATCTGACATATCACTCGTTCTAAGATCGTGTCCTGGCTCAAACTCTGCTCAGGCTTAGACGCGGGGATCTGGCTCTACAGCTTTCATAGGTTTAGGAACATCTCATGGCTCTCCGTAGCAACAGGATCAGGAATCTGGTAACCTGCACAATTCTCTACCCAAAAGTAAATTTCACAATTGTTAAAATTTAACAAATTTAGAAATCACTTGTAGATATCATTCAACATCAACAATAGTTATATCAAGTTCAAATTAATGACCTTGATTAACTAACAGTAAAATCAGCCTCAAAAATCACTTGTAAGATTATCTTAAAACATTTCTCAAATTATCTCAAACTTTAACTTCATTTTTCATTTCAAACACACTCTCCCAACCCACTATCGTTCATCATGTTTAGCACTCGGAATTTTGAAAATCAGCTTTTCAACATCAGTTGTCGAAAATAAGATGAAATAAAATCTTTTTGATTTTTCAAAATTTTATGCTAAAACACACTGAAAATCTTTTTGGATTTTGGGAAATATATTATATACAGACATATTTTTGTGAGTTTGTGTAAGAGGATCATATTAGTTTTTGAGACAAATCACAAACACCGTTGACCTTTTTAGACTTTAAGTTCTAAACGATTCACTTAGATTGTCAGTATACTGATCCATTTAAACTTTCACACAAAGTTCAGTTGTTTCGAGATACGAGAATTAGTGTTTTAAGCACTTAACTTATTCACGTGTCCCACCTCAGAATATACTCCCGTATCAAGATTCCCTAAATTCAGTCTTACAGGTGAATATACCATAATGATATCTGTACTCTGGGTTAGTGCGAGACCTTGAGAGCTCAGGTATTAACTTCCATTCAGTCAAAGAGATGAAGGCTCGACTTTGAGGTGTGTCCCCCTTGGGGATCTTCTTTACAATTGCACTTGAATTAAATCTTTCGATATTTTTCAATTTTTATGCAGAGGGTAAGCTTTTAAAGCGCGTAAAGTATTATACGAAGTCTAGGCCATTGCTTCCGCAATATCAGAAGACTAGGTATAATACCCCAGATATCAAACAATATAAAGACCTAGTATTTCAGAATTAGGCAATCTCTCAAAAAAGATTTCGGGGGTCACCCATATATCCGAGAGATGTTCCCCACGACATAAGAAAGCTATTAATATTTAGGTTTATATCTCGAAATCAATCTACTGAATGTGTAAAAACCTACTAGCATATCATCAGTGAGACCGTTTATCACATATTTATCTTTCTAATTCTTTAGCATGCTATGATAGTCCACTGATTTACTATCATTTCCTCTTTTTCACAACAAAACTCATTTTTGATTTTTCGATGTTTTTGTATTTTTTATTTTATCATGTTTTTGGATTTTTCAAATTTTCAAAATTTTTATTTTTTACTCCCCCTAAAATAAAAAAATGTTTCAATTTTTTGATTTTCCGGGAAAATTTGAAAGTAAAAGCAATAAACTGTACAAGTAAAATGACAAACTGATGTGAATTGCTTCAATTCTCCATTCTCTTGGCTTAAACAATCAGAACTCCCCCTGACAACAAACTATTTTCCCATTATGATTTCAAAACACTTAAGTTTGTTTTAATCAAAATGGTTTTTCCGGAAAATTAGTTTTGTTGATTTCACACATCATGGGGATTCATTCATCACTTTGTTCTTTCAACCACTTGTAAAAACTATCATTTGTAGGTTTTTCATAGAAACATTTTTCAAGAATGATGCCGATTCATGCTCCACGATTACCAACTTGGGAGCTCCGGCAAGTCAAGATTTTACGTTTTAAAGAATCTCACCCATGCCTGAGCAATCATAGGTGAACCACCATCATTTGGTTTAACAACTTTTGATTCATAAAATTCTTTCACTCCCTTCACCTTACCATCAGCCATCTTACCAAAAATATGTAGCACTTTACCATTAAATGCTTTTTCAGCATCAAATTCTTTCTTATCAGAGAAGAATTGATCTGAAATCTCAATCTTACCAATTTTTGATTTCAAGTTTCTGTTTGACAATGGTGGAGAATTTTCATCATCCATTGTCGGAACAGAATTCTCATCATTTAGCACAACAGGTGGCTCCTCTGACTTTGACGAATCAGATTTATTTCCAGAAACAACCTCTGATTTCTTAACAACCCATTTATGTTTGTTTAAATTGGCTCTTCTTTTGAAAAAATGTTTCGAACTTTCACCAACTTCGAAAGTCGAATTTTTGAACTCCTTAAATTTTTCTATTGGTTATTCCTTTTTATCAACACATTTCTCTTTCAATTTAGAGTTAGAAAAAACTCCCTGTTTTGTGTTGGTGAGCTTTGGGCAATTCCAAGCAATATGTCCAACCTCTCGGCATCTGAAACAGGTTCTTCTTTCAACTCTCGGTTCAGATTCCTTCAACATTTTCTTTTGCTTTTCGGCGAGAAACTCCTAGTTTGACTGTTTCCAGAAAGGTTTCTCCTTCTCCTCTTCAGAACTTGCTCCTGAAACTAATTTAATTTTTGGTTTAACTTCTCTATAATTTTTATGATATTCTGGTGGAATAAAACCTAATCCTTTCTTTTTGAAATTACTGTTATGGTTTGGTTTCTTTCGATAACCCGAACCAGAACTGTAACCCTTTTTCTTGTTCAATCTTTGTTGAACTCTTGAAGTGTACTTTTTAGGTTTTTCAGTAAGATTTACATCTTTTATTTCAGAAATATTAATTTCTGTTAATTTGAAGACCTTGTTAATCATTTCAGTTTTAACACCTCTTATTGGAAATTCTTCATCAGAATATAATTTGTCGGAGTCATTCAAAGTATATGCTACTTTGAATGTTTTGTTATTCAAATTATTTTTTTATATCAGAAAATCTTTGTTGTAAACCCTTTTGACCGGTGCACTCGAACTTCCACCTGATGAACTCGAATTTTCAGATTTAGACTCTGACTTTGACTCTTCATCTTTATCCAACACCTGATCGACCACTTTCTTAATTAACTCGGACTCATGATCAGTGTCACACGCTGTGAAGGTGACATCAATATCATCTGGTAATCCATCGATAGACTCGGATTTCAGATTCAGATTGAGTGCTTCAGCCACCTTTTCAAAGTGTCCGGGGGTATAGCCATCCCACATTGGATTTGGTACTCTGTTATAATTCAAACCAGTTTTCTTACCAGAATTTTCTTCATCTTATGCATACTTATGACGGTAGGATAGATGCGATCAATAACATACTCCGAACATTGATAACTTCGAAGTAAAGTATTCACTCTTTCTGTTTCGATCGTCATTGCTGTCAATTCTTGTTTAAGCCCTGCAATAATCTCAATGTATTTGTTGATTGCAGTTTGCTTTTGAAGAACTGTTGCTTTCAGAAGATTCTTCATCTGGATATCCTCATCACTAGCTCCTTTGTACAAGTTCACTTTGCTGCTTAGGAGATCATATGATTCCTTTATGCTTCTCACGTTGTGTAGCAAATTTTCTTTGAGCTTCTCTAATTCAACATATTTTGTATCTTTTTCAGCACAATTTTTGCAAGGTACTAAACACTTTGCATAAGGTTTTTCAACCTCTACAATCTTTTCAACCTCAACAATTTTTTCAACTTCAACAATTTTTTCAACTTCGACAATTTTTTCAACTATTTTCTCCACCACCTTTTCAATCACAATCGGTTCTTTCTCAACTTCTATCTTCACTTCATTCTCTTCAACCTCGACCTTCTCTGTCGGTTTTTCTTCAACTTTTGCCTTATCGGCTTCTATCTTAACTTTAGTCTTTTCTTCAGCAACCCTTCTTGCTTCCATTTCTCTCTTTAGTCTAGCAGCCCTTTTCTCTTTCAATATCTCTATTTTATCTGGAAAAAAAAAATCAAAACTATATGGATCCAATTGTTTTCTAGCTTTATTAATATACTCTTCCTCATCATCAGTGTCTTCATCACTTCCTGAAGACTTAAAAATCGGTTGTCTTCTAGGACTGTTCTTAGATTTGATTGATTCTTCTTCCGAGGTTGAATCTTCAAAGATTCGAGCAACAAATGCTTTAGAAACTGAAGGTCTAGAAGGATCATAATCATCCCAATTGAAATATTTCGGAATCCTTTCATCTTCTTGGTCTACCAGACCAAAACAAGCTTTACCCTTTGATTCTTCAATCGAAATGGTACGTGAGTGTGAAGATTGTTGTTGAGCAACCTGATGATAAATTTCTTTTCTATGATAATCGTTGTTTCCGAAAGGATCATGTCTTCCGGTTGCTTCTCTGTTTGTACACTCTCGTTTAAAATGTCCTTTTTCTCGGCAACGAAAACAAGTAACCTTCGATTTGTCAAAACCTAGCTGAGATGTTGCAGCTTCACGAAGATCATCTCTTCGGTGATCTGTTTGAACTTTTCTGCTCTTCTCAAAACGCTAGCTAAACACAACTTGATGTCCATCAACTCAAGTTCTTCAAAATCAATCTGATCATAATCCTCTTTAGTAAGCATTGGATTTCCGATTCGTCCAGCAACTAAGTTTTCATACGACTCTAACACAGTGACAAGAGACGCCATGTGTTGCTTCGCAATATCTGGAGAAATTTTTTGACTATTTTGAATATGTAATGCAACATTGCATTGCAATACTTGACTGGTAAAATTTGTTGAACTTTGTTGTTGAGAACTCGGTGTCGAGAAATTTGGTTCAAAACTTGAATAAGACGAAGAATATCCAGTTCTCTGATTTGTATTGCTTGCATTTGTTTCGGAAGAATTTTCAGCACTAAACGCAGTTTGAATCTTCGGACTAGGAGTAGTCTTAATCTTGTTTTCTCTGTAGTACAGACTAACATCCTGTTGAGCACCCGGACTTCTCATTGTAGCAGTTTTTCGAATTGATAGCTCATGTTCTTCCAACTTCTGGATAAACCTACTCAAATTCATATCTTTAAATTGTCAGTTATACTTTAAAATCAACATATATGTTCCCCATTCATTCTGTGGTAGCGCATCAGCTAGCTTATCAACCCATTCTTCATCTTCTTTCTTGATGTTCAATCTTTTCATCTCCATGATTAGATGACAATATCTCTCGATAATCTTTCTAGTCGTCTCACCTTCAAAAGCTGTAAACATATCAAACGATTTCTTTAGTAATGCTCGTTTATTTTTTATTATATCAGCACTACCCTTAAACTTTTTAATCAATGCTCTCCAGATTGATCTAGAAGTTCCCTCATTTTGAAGTAAAACAAAAATATCTTCTTTTACTGCTTGTTGAAGAACGCTAATCATCATTGTTTCACTGGTGTATCTTAATTTTTCATCCGGTAAAAATTGACTTAATTGTTTTTCATTTCCAAGTTCATCTTTCGGTAAAGTATAATCTTTCTCTAAAGAAACCCATGCATCAAACTTGTGTAGGTCCCCTTTACGTATGGATCTTTCACAGAATTGTCTCTCTAGTCAAGAGTGCGGAATCCTCTTGATCAGAATATAGCAGAAAACGTGTAGGAAACAGAAACAGCAAATCACTTTCAAACTGGGTTTCTATTGATTATCGATTACAGGAATTACAATCAATCAAACCCTAACCAACACTCCAAATTCGTCCAAGCTGTATAGCTCTCACGAAATTGCTCACAACAACTGTTTTGGCTGATCAACCTAAACCCTAAAGCCTAACCTTGTTTATATAACACAAGGTTTGCTACTTGGGCGAAGGTTTCCAACATGGACTGCGAATTGGTGTAAGCCCAATTCGCCCCCCATCACCCAAACTGGTGGGTTTGGTTAGCCCAAACATTACAACTCACTAATACAAAGCTAAACCCACTAACTGTTTATCATTTATCTAATTACAAGATATCCAAAGACCAAATCTAAGCTGTTGTCACAAACATGCACCAACAAACTCCCCCTTGACAATAGCTTCATAAAATAACTTTGTCTTCAGTCATCTTGCAATCTTCATGTAGTCTTGCACTGTCTTTGGTCTTTGGATAGCTTCAGCTTCAATAGCTTCTGTCAGCAACAGACTCCCCCTAAGCTGATGCATCCAATCACCAAATCTTCAAAAACTTTAGCATTTGAGTAAACTCCAGTTCAGCATTTGTAAGCAATCTTCAAACTCTTCATCTTTGTCTGCAATATAGAAAGGAGGTTCTACCATGTATCCAATCAAACTCTCATCTCTTCACATCAACTTCTCATCAACTTCTCAGCAACATACTGCTTCAATCTGTATACTATAAAACAAACATCTCGAGAAACCACAAGAATTTTTCAACAAAGTTAAATAAATTATTATTATTCAAGAGATTATATCACATATTAAGCATTTTTAACTTATCACCAACACGCAAAACTTTTTAATCACACACCCTATAACCCGCATGATTTAAAATTTTGAACTCACTTTCTAACACCGTCTCCCCCTATCAGTAACAATTCCTCCAAGAATAACAGTTTTCCGTACGTTAAGAATTTTAAACAGAAAAAGACACTATTTTTGGATTTTTATATTTTCTGAAAGCAAATAAATAACAAAAGCAATAAACACTCTATTTTTGTGAGAATCACTGGTAAGAAGATCATATCAACAAAATCAAACTGTTTCACACAATTAGATAATTCTTTATTTATTTTTTCGTGAAAAGCAGTCCAAGACGATTACCAGTATGTTTGTCCTCTTAAACAAAATGCATGAACATTTCAAGTACCATTACCGTATGATACGTTAAGGTAATTTTATTTTTGATATATTAGTGTGTCCCACTTCAGGATATACCCCCGCGATCAAGGTATGCACAAAGATTCATCGTAGTAGGTGAGTATACTGAATTCATCTGTTTTATTTTTCAACGTTTAGATAATTGGTGAACAGGTCAGTACTTCCGTACAGCAGAGAGACCAAAATATCTAACGAGGGCTAAGACAAATACCATTTTTTGGTACGATTTATGCATTTTGCACATTTGAATAACTCTCTTTGAGAGCTTCTTCATTTAAGGGTTTTGGCATTTTTAGCTCTTTTAAGATATCCTGGGTGTGTCTAGGTCAGCATATATCTGGATGCAGCAGAAGGACACCCCTGATATCCCCAGATGAAATAACAATATAAAGACCCAAAACTTCAGATTTTGGCAATCTATCAACGCAAGATTTAAGGTCATTAAACCATATACCACTGATGTGTTCCCCACTCATACACAATTTATTTAGGTTTATATCACATTGGTAAGTTGATTATTTCATGTTTTTGCCTACTGGTACATCATATAATGAAGCTGCTATCACACTTAAGCAATTTAATTTCAGTTTGAGTGTGACAGTCTAACATGCTGATGTACTATCATTTCTCCTTTTTCACACAGCGATAACTCATTTTTGATTTTCTATTATTTTTTTTTATGTTTTTGTTTTTCTTTAATGTTTTTGTATTTTTTTATTTTTAAGAAAAGCACTAAACTATTTACAAAATTCTTATGAAAAACCAGTTATTCAGGATTCCTCATCCCGTTGAGTTCGACTAAATGTTCAAAGCGAGCCCTGTCAAATGCTTTAGTATAAAGATCTGCCAGGTTATCTAGTGTGTCGACTCAGCACTTTAAACTTCAATTTAAATCAATCAATATATATATATATATATATATATATATGGGTTATTGGATTTTATCACCCTTAACTATCGGCCTTTGGCCGTTGCCACCTCCAACTAACACTTTGACACCCGGCACCCCCAACTTGACTTTTAGTTTGTGCTGACACCACTCAGTTAAATATTTACTAACTGAGTTTGTTTTTGATCCTACGTGGCACAGATTTGATGAGGTGGACATAATGACATGGCGAATCTTGATGACGTGGCATTATAGTACAACTGGTATTTGTTTCTAGACATTTCCACCATCTGAGCTGCTGCAGGTCTGATTTTGAACACCAAAATCTCCATCTAAACTATACGTATATATAAAATTAGGGGAGTTCAGTTCATTCACAACCCGCCAAAAACAATCAGCTGCTTACAAGTAATCAACAATGGCGGAGAGTGACGAAATCAACATGGAAACACTTCAATCGAGTTTTCCGGCAGGCAGAGTGAAGCGAATCATGAAACTGGACACAGAAAAACAATCAGCTGTTTACCACTCCGATGCATAGAAACACTGTCTTGCTCCGAAACGCTTCGCCGGAAAATTGCCTTCGCCGGAACTCCTTGTATCTCGTCGTTCAACGCCAACCGAAGGTATAATCGCACGTCTTCCTATTCAGTTTTCAACATAAAACAAAACCCCTAAGCTATTAACCGTTGTAGATGATCATGTGTTTCGAATTTTGGGTTTTAATTAGGTTAGAGGTTAGGGTTTTGGGGTTGTGTTGTGTATAAAGAAGAAGACTACTGTATAAGGAGACTCAGGACAGGTTTTATATGCCCATTAGAACGAGTAACAAAAGCAGAGTTTTATAAAAGAATTGTGTTCTAATTTTTCTTTGATTTTCAGAGCCCTTTCGAGTTCTGGGGTCGGCACTTTCAGCCGATAACTCGATATACGTTCATCAGCTTGTTGGCGATTTGGTAGAAGATTGATTTTTGCATATCTGCAGATCAATGAAAACAACGCAAATGTTCCTCCTGCAACATTAGATCATGTATCAGCAAGAAAATTATCTATCTTCAAAAGGGTCAAAGTCAAACCAAGTTCTTACAAAGTCAATGTGCATTGTATTATTGTAAATCTAATTGTTACCTTCATCAATGAATACACCGCAAATGTTCCTCCTGCAACATCTGACTCGATTTGGATCTTGCTGAAAACGTCTGTAAACACATACAAAGGACTTGTCCCCATATAATATAATATAATGCCACGT
This sequence comes from Helianthus tuberosus, assembly GCA_030545235.1. NCBI lineage: Eukaryota > Viridiplantae > Streptophyta > Magnoliopsida > Asterales > Asteraceae > Helianthus > Helianthus tuberosus. Next base: position 11,750 of record JARYGA010008391.1, on the reverse strand, counting down.
CATCAAGATTCGCCATGTCATCATGTCCATCTCATCAAGTCTGTGCCATGTAGGATCAAAAACAAACTCAGTTAATAAAGATTTAACTGAGTGGTGCCAGTGCAAACAAAAAGTCAAGTTGGGGGTGTCGGGTGTCGGGTGTCAAACTGTTAGTTGCGGGTGGCAACGGCCAAAGGCCGATAGTTATGGGTGATAAAATCCAACAACCCTATATATATATATATATATCAACAATCTCACATCCCCCATCATGTGCCTAGAGTAGCCATTATCAACATAAGTTGATAATCCTCCTTAGCAGCTCCTGCACACACCAACTAAGAAATTAGTTAGATTGGGGGACCCAAGCCTTAATGGTCTTGGGTCGTCGAAATTCACCAACCACTGGAACATCCATCCAATATCCATTACTCCTAACTGGAGTCTTGGATCTTAGACCTTTTGATGGAATTTGATTTTGATTTCCATAAGGTCTCTGGTCCTGAGGGTTCCTATATGTGTTTGGACTATTTGACCTTTGAAAATTTTGATTTTGGTACCTCGAATTTTGATTCCAAGAAGCTTGATTGTTATAATTTCTAAAGCCATTGTTATAAAAATTTCGACAACCATTATTTTGGTATCGATTTTGATATTGACCTTGACTTCTGAAATTATTTGTATTTCCATTAAAATTGTTCATTCTAGGTGAACTGCTTCTAGGTCTCTCGTATCTGCCTGGTGGAGATCTAGGCTGAAATCTTGGTTGATTTCTTTGAAAACGAGGAACTTGTGGAGTTCCTTTTTCAGCCTTATCTACACCAACATCAACATTCTCTGGTTGCTTAGGAGCAGATTTCTTTGGAGAATTTGAGCCTTTCTCCTCACTATCACCTTTCTTCTTTGGTAATTTCCCTCTCTGTTTTTCACTAAGTTGTGCTTCACTCTTTTTGTTAGGACAGCAACTAGCTACATGTCCCTTGGTGTGACATTTGAAGCACGGTCTCCTTTTCAAAGACTTCTTAGCTGGAGTCTCTGAGGTAGATCCCTTATCAGATGGTGATGATCCCTTGGATGAACCTTGTTTAGTTTGCTTGGATTCAGATTTTTCTTTGTTTTTATTTTTAGCAAACTCTACATTTGATTCATTTTCAATAACAGTTGTTTCATTTTTCATATCACTACCTTGAACAAAATTAATCTTTTAAACAAAAGCTTGATTTTTATCCTTAGGCGGTGAATTTTTCCTTCTCAAAGGTTCCCTGTTATTGTTCTTCCTAGTATCATCACTCTCAGATCCATCACCTTGACTTGATGTGGATCCGAAACTACTTGGTGCAGATGCCATAAAGTCTGCTAGCTCATCTTCACTAGGCAGGAATGAATAGTCATGACTAAGAGGAGGTGGAACTTCATTAAATCCCTGGAAGCCCACACTGGTCTTGTCATTACTCTTCTTTAACCCACCCATCATGTGTTTCATAACAAAAGACGAATCTCTGAATTGACTCAATTTCTTTTCAAGTTCAACAATTTTGAGTTGTGCATCTGACAACTCTTTGCATTTTTCAGAAATCTCTTTTGTTTTCTCAGCCATCATGTCATGAGCTAAGTCTATGACTTGAAGTTTTTCATTCAATTTGCAAGTTAAAGCTTCAATTTCAGCTTCATAACCTCTGATCTTCTTCAAGTATGACGATTCATTTCTTTTAGCAAAAAAAATTGATTCTTTAATGTTAGACATCTCACTTACCAAACTTTGGTTTTGTGTTGACAACCTGTCAACATCACCCTGTAGTTCACGACATCTCAAACATACAGAATTAGATTGTACCTCTTTCTCATGAACTTCTGAGGTTTCATCAGCAACAACCTGTTCAGCTTCACTCTCTTTCTCTACTTCAGCATCCACTTTTGCTTCAACATTTTTCACTTCAGATTCAGCATCACTCACAGTAGTTTCAGCCTCATCAACTGGCACTATCTCTGCCATGAATGCCTGAGTGGCACTCTCATTTCCCTGATATCGCTTTTGTAATGCATCCCACATATCCTTTGAATTATTGTACTTTGTGAAGGTATGCTTGATGCTATCAGGTAAAGACATCTTTATCGCAGCCAAGGCTCTCTTTTCAGCCTCATACATCTTTTTAACATCCTCTTGCATGTTCACATACTCTGTTCTACGTGGTCTGCCCTCATAATCATGTGTAGGGTTTATGTACCCATCTTCAATACATATCCACATACGTGCATCCTGAGATTCAATGAAGGATTTGAAGCTGTCCTTCCATGTAAGATAATTCTCCACCTTCATCATCTTAGGTGCATTCAATTTTGTCATGTTCGACTTTTTTTTTGCCCTAAAAATACGTGGAATGCAACGGTGTAAAAGGTTCTGTCAAACGAGCTACGGATCAATTTCTATTTTCAGAAACGTGAATTTTTCCTTACGCTTGCCAGAAAATATTCCACCCTTTTAACTCCTCTAATAATTTCGCTGGTAAGTCAGCGCTGGTAGGTCAGATAAGTTCGCTGTTCAATTTTCCTGCTAAAGTCGCTGGTTATTTTCGCTGGTCAAATTCACTGCTTAATTTCGCTGAAACCGTGATAATTTCGCTGTGGAAAATTATACGGTTACCAAAGTCGCCTTTGGATTTAATTTCGCCGATAACTATGCTGCTTAGTTAATTTCGCAAGTTCAGATCAGTATATTAATTTCGCTGGTCTGTATATTTGTTTGGATCACAACTTCCCAGGGTCTCAAAAACACTGGTTTTTCAGCAGATTTAACGAACAGCAACAACTTCTCCTCCAAGCCAAACAAATTCGCCAAAAACAAATCTTTTCAGAAATTTAGAAGATCTTATCTCTCTCTAACAGAAACCTGCACAATCGAAACAACCAAAGCAGTCAAATTTTATGAAGAACATACGAAGAACACGAAGAACGATCTTCGAATCTTCAATTCTGTCCAGCCAAATATACTTCTAAAATCAATCAACACCTTCCCGAAAACCTGCAAATCAGCAAATTCAACACGCAGACTGATCAAAACACAAACACAAACGCATAAATAAATCAGAAACTCAAGAATTTCGAAAACCCTAGTTTTCAGGTTTAAAATTTTCAAAAATTTCAAACCCTTCCACCCGTAATCTGCAGATCACAATTCTGAACCGAGCCTTCAAGAGCTTATCGCTCTGATACCAATTGTAGGTCCCCTTTACGTATGGATCTTTCACAGAATTGTCTCTCTAATCAAGAGTGCGGAATCCTCTTGATCAGAATATAGCAGAAAACGTGTAGGAAACAGAAACAGCAAATCACTTTCAAACTGGGTTTCTATTGATTATCGATTACAGGAATTACAATCAATCAAACCCTAACCAACACTCCAAATTCGTCCAAGCTGTATAGCTCTCACGAAATTGCTCACAACAACTGTTTTGGCTGATCAACCTAAACCCTAAAGCCTAACCTTGTTTATATAACACAAGGTTTGCTACTTGGGCGAAGGTTTCCAACATGGACTGCGAATTGGTGTAAGCCCAATTCGCCCCCCATCAGCCAAACTGGTGGGTTTGGTTAGCCCAAACATTACAACTCACTAATACAAAGCTAAACCCGCTAACTGTTTATCGTTTATCTAATTACAAGATATCCAAAGACCAAATCTAAGTTGTTGTCACAAACATGCACCAACAACTTGTTTGCTTCCACCCAGTTTTCAAAACGGTCTTGCCACCCTTTAAAATCCTCAATATACATAAGCTTTGGAGGTTTTTGGAAAGTTCCTGTTTCATTCTCGATACTGACAGTTTCGGCAACGGTAACTGGAGCAGCCGGGGCAGTAGCAAACACATTCTAAAATTCGTTTTCCATGTTTCGGTGAAAAGGTATACAAAAACACAATGTTCAAGCGAGCTAGAAAGTCACGCGGCCTGGAAATCTTCAAACTGTACAAACTGAAATCACTCCAAACGAGCTGGAGTTATTTTCAAACGATCTGAATTGAAACAAACTGAGAAAACTCAAACACACTATGTCACTCCGTGCGACCTGGATACTTTCAAGCGGTCTGGGTTACACCGTTTGACAATTTCAAACGAGCTGGAAAATTCTCAAACGATCTGGTAAAATTGATTCATCTCATGCGATCTGAAGCAAAAATTCAAACAGCCTGGTATAAAAAGTTCTCCTCGTGCGGTCTGGATCAAGAAACTCAAAAGAGCTGATAAAATCTCACGCGATCTGAAAGTTTTTCACTCAACCCGTGCGAGTTGGTTTTTCAAACCGTGCGATCTGGATTCAATTTCAAACGACCTGATTCAAACCGTACGACCTGAGTATAATCTCTCAAATGATCTGAAACATTTTCAACGCGATTTGAACAAAATTCAAACGTTCTGGTTCAAAATTCAAATTGTTTGATACTTTTCAAACTAATTTCCACCTCGTTTGAGATTGCTAAGTCCAAAAATTCATGATTTTATCAAATTTTCGGTCTAATTTATGGTTTAATCTGTTCACAGATTGATTAAAACTCAGTTTTACGTGTTATATCACAAAATCAGGTCATATTAACCACGAATTCACGGTTAATTTTGAGAAAAACTTGTAGAAAATGAGAAGAAAGAAGTTGTTACCCGTGAAAACAAGCTGAAATGGTAAGAACTCTTCCTCCTGAGCTCTGATACCACTTGTAGGATCGAGATTCGATCAAACGAGTCGTTCAGAAGAATTCTCGATCAATACAAAAGGCGGAATCGGACGTATTGATGTAATAACATCTAGATTCACATGTAGAATCACTTTAACTGTCGATTGTATTGATTTGAAACTGATTACAGATCGTTCGACACTTCGGCAGCACTTCGTCTCCAGAATCACAAAGTTACAAATGAAGACTTGGACTCACCTATTTATAGGATTGCCAGTCCTCACGAACCAGTCCACACGAGCTGGCCCAGGTCGCACGAACTAGCCATGTCGCATGAACTTGGTCACCTCGTGCGAGGTGGCTGGTTCAGGTCTGTTTCCCGTTTCTCTCGTACAACGTGTCCTGGTCAATCTATTCTAGTTACGTGACTCGATACAAGACGAAGTCAACATATACACGTGTGATTTAGTTTACGAAGATTTTTCAATGCCGAGAACCTCGATCAGAGAGTAAAAAAGGCGTAAGGTTTACAATGGTGTAAAATTAAAATGGGATATACCAGGCTAGGATTCGAGTTATAGGAACAAGGGCCAAACCAACTACCCAAGAATGGAATCGTCGAGCGAAAATACTTGATAACCTCCTAGAAGCAGTTTTTATTGCCACCAGAACATTCTCCATCAATTAGGAATCTGCGGCCGTCACTAAACACATTACTTAATTGTAGCCATTTGTTGAGTGTTTTTTTTTGTGTCTAATCCGCATATATATCACCATTGCCCTTGATTTTCTTGAATGTATATCTCTTAAATGTCAACATATACACGTGTGATTTATTTTACGAAGATTTTTCAATGCCGGGAACCTCGATTAGAGAGTAAAAAAGTCGTAAGGTTCACAATGGTGTAAAATTAAATTAGGATATACCGGGCTACGATTCGAGTTACAGGAACAAGGGCCAAACCAACCACCCAATAATGGAATCGTCGAGCGAAAACACTTGACAACCTGCTAGAAGCAGCTTTTCTTGCCACCAGACCTTTCTCCATCAATTAGGAATCTGATGCCATCACTAAACACATTCCTTAAATTGTAGTCATTTGTTGAGTGTTTTTTTGTGTCTAATCTGCATATATATCACCATTGCCCTTGATTTTCTTGACTGTATATCTCTTAAATGTCAACAAATGTACGTGTGATTTAGTTTACGATGATTTTTCAATGCCGAGAACCTCGATCAGTGAGTAAAAAAGGCGTAAGGTTCACAATAGTGTAAAATTAAAATGGGATATACCGGGCTAGGATTCGAGTTAGAGGAACAAGGGCCTAACCAACCACCCAAGAATGGAATCGTTGAGCGAAAACACTTGACAACCTTCTAGAAGCAGCTTTTCTTGCCACCATACATTTCTCCATCAATTAGGAATCTGATGCCGTCACTAAACACATTCCTTAAATTGTAGCCATTTGTTAAGTGTTTTTTTTGGTGTCTAATCCGCTTATATATCACCATTGCCCTTGATTTTCTTGACTGTATATCTCTTAAACGTCAACATATACACGTGTGATTTAGTTTACGAAGACTTTTCAATGCCGAGAACCTCGATCAGAGAGTAAAAAATGCGTAAGGTTCACAATGGTGTAAAATTAAAATGGGATATACCGGGCTAGGATTCTAGTTACAGGAACAAGGGCCAAACCAACCATCCAAGAATGGAATCGTTGAGCGAAAACACTTGACAACCTCCAAGAAGCAGCTTTTCTTGCCACCAGACCTTTCGCCATCAATTATGAATTTGATTTCGTCACTAAACACATTCCTTAAATTGTAACCATTTGTTGAGTGTTTTTTTTTGGTGTCTAATCCGCATATATATCACCATTACCCTTGATTTTCTTGACTGTATATCTCTTAAATGTCAACATATACACGTGTGATTTAGTTTACGAAGATTTTTCAATGCCGAGAACCTCGATCAGAGAGTAAAAAGGCGTAAGGTACACAATGGTGTAAAATTAAAATGGGATATAACGGGCTAGGATTCGAGTTACAGGAACAAGGGCCAAACCAACCACTCAAGAATGGAATCGTCGAGCGAAAACACTTGACAACCTCCAAGAAGCAGCTTTTCTTGCCACCACACATTTCTCTATCAATTAGGAATCTGATGCCGTCATAAACACATTCCTTAAATTGTAGCCATTTGTTGAGTGTTTTTTTGTGGTCTAATCCGCATATATATTACCATTGCCCTTGATTTTCTTGACTGTGTATCTCTTAAATGTCAACATATACACGTGTGATTTAGTTTAAGAAGATTTTTCAATGTCGAGAACCTCGATCAGGGAGTAAAAAGGCGTAAGGTTCACAATGGTGTAAAATTAAAATGGGATATACCGGGCTAGGATTCGAGTTACAGGAACAAGGGCCAAACCAACCACCCAAGAATGGAATCGTCGAGCGAAAACACTTGACAACCTCCTAGAAGCATCTTTTCTTGCCACCAGACCTTTCTCCATCAATTAGGAATCTGATGCCGTCACTAAACACATTCCTTAAATTGTAGCCATTTGTTGAGTGTTTTTTTTATGTATATTTTTAGCCCTTTTTACACGTTAGTCAAGTTTTAAATTTATAAAACACGATATTTTACTAACACCAAATACACATATGGGCAAGTGCACCCATCCTGAGCGTAGTATAGTGTTGGTAAGATACCGAGGTCGTCGAAGGACACAAGGGCTTTTAATACCGGTTTATCGTCAACGTCTAATCTAATCAAATCAAAAGTTTAGAAAAATGTTTTAAACTATAAAATAAAAACTAAAAATGCTGAAAATAAAAATAAAAACAAATAGACAAGATGAATCACTTGGATCCGACTCGTGTTTAGTGTAACCTTTGATTATTTTCGCACTTTTGCACTTTTTAAGAGATTATCTTTGTTATAGTAGTAGGCCCCTCTTTTGAAGGTGACGTTACCCTCAACCCAGTAGTTTGAGTCAGCAAGGATACAATCCTAAAGGGTTGGATTATTGAAAGATAATTAATTAAGTTATTAATGCGTAATGTGGTAAGCCCCTCTTTTGAAGGTGACGTTACCCTCGGCTAAGTAGTTTGAGTCAGCAGGGACACAATCCTAAATAGCCGGGTTAAAGTTTTAATAGTAGCTTACATATGAGGGGATCAAGGAGTTCGGACCCCCGCCATCCAATACCAGTGGGTATTGAAGGAGGTCCTACTAAAGTTGACCCAGGTCCTTGCAGGATCTATACACTGAACAAGGCAAGACTCTTACCAAACCATTCCCTTTTACCCCCGACCAGGTAGCCAACATATCTCCATATAGAACGTGGAGATATGAATGGTGAAAATATTTTATTTTATATAGACAATAAAATAATGCCAAGACACCACGGAAAAATGATAAGGAAGATTCACCTTCAACATAAGAATCTAGTTATTAAAGTCATTAATACATAAACAAATAAAAAGTGCGAAAAGATTAAAAATAAAAAGTATTACACTAGACACATGTCTTCACCAAGTAATGTAAGAGACTTAGGCAAACATGGCCTTTGATTGTCAAGAACTCTTACGATCAATCTTGGATCCCGAGACTACTCACACACTCTATGATGGATGATGGTGGTGGATGTGGGTTGTGATGGTGGTGGTGGGTGGGTGAAGTGTGAGAGAGGTGGTTTGCCAAGGGATGGTTTGCAAATGAGCCAAGCACCCATATTTATAGCCTGTACAGAAGCCCGGACATGGCCCCGTGTCCATTGGGCACGGCCCCTTGTCCACCCATCTTCTCTTTCTTCATTAAATGCAGTTTGTCTGCATTAGTTGACCACGCCCCCGTGTCCGCTGGGCACGACCCCGTATGCAGAAGCGTATCTGTACTATAAAGATTTTCTTAGATTCTGCGAATCTTAGAGTTGACCACGGCCCCGTGTCCGCTGGACACGCCTCCGTGGTGGGTGATAGAAGCTTCTACAACTTTGCCTTTTCTGCAGACACTTGGGCACGCCCCTGTGCTCATTGAGCACGGGGTGTGTTCAGCCTTCTGTTCTCTTTTTTTGCTTGGTAGGATGTTGTCGAGGGGTTGGGCATGCCATGTTTATTCCTTTTCTTGTATTTATGTTAGATTTAGCTGCCTTTTTGCTTCTTTTGTTCATTTGAGCTCATTTAATCCTGAAAATACAAAAGGAAGACAAAAACACACTTTTTCCAATATAAGTACTAAAAAAGGGTTAGTTTTATGACACATTTGATGTAATTTATATGTTGCATTTTGCACACATCATCTAATCGGCATATATATCACCATTGCCCTTGATTTTCTTGACTGTATATCTCTTAAAGGTCAACATATACACGTGTGATTTAGTTTACGAAGATTTTCAATGCCGAGAACCTCGATAAGAGAGTAAAAAAGGCGTAAGGTTCACAATGGTGTAAAATTAAATTGGGATATACCGGGCTAGGATTCGAGTTACCGGAACAAGGGCCAAACCAACCACCCAAGAATGGAATCGTCGAGGGAAAACACTTGACAACCTCCTAGAAGCAGCTTTTCTTACCACCAGACCTTTCACCATCAATTAGGAATCTGATGCCGTCACTAAACACATTCCTTAAATTGTAGTCATTTGTTGAGTTTTTTTTTTGTGTTTAATTCGCATATATATCACCATTGCCCTTGATTTTCTTGACTGTATATCTCTTAAGTGTCAACATATACACGTGTGATTTAGTTTACAAATATTTTTCAATGCCGAGAACCTCGATAAGAGTGTAAAAAAGGCGTAAGGTTCACAATGGTGTAAAATTAAAATGGGATATACCGGGCTAGGATTCGAGTTACAGGAACAAGGGCCAAACCAACCACCCAAGAGTGGAATCGTCGAGCTAAAACACTTGACAACCTCCTAGAAGCAGCTTTTCTTGCCAACAGACCTTTCTCCATCAACTAGGAATCTGATGCCGTCACTAAACACATTCCTTAAATTCTAGCCATTTGTTGAGTGTTTTTTTTTGTGTCTAATCCGCATATATTGTGACACCCCAGGAAAACCATGCAACTTAACTAGCTTCCTTAGTGAGTACGTGCTAAATTTCGGGACAAAATTTCTTTCAACTCGGGGATAATGTGACAACTCGTATTTCAAACCTCTCTTTGTACTTTGATGTAACCATTAGGTAATTATGTGAACCTTGTTGATTAATTGAATGTTATGTTGTTATGTTATGTGATAATGTGTAACGAATTGTATTGTTTATTAACGAGCCGATCGCACAACACAACCCGATCGCACAAGCCCATTCGGGCTACACTCGTTGTATCCGAACCAAGGGCAGCCCATGATGGGTTTGGCCCACTCCTTTTATGTGCATACAATCACATAGGGTAGGAGAGTGTTTCTCATAACTTTGCAAAACATTATACACACACAAAACCCTACTCTCTTTCTCTCCTCTCAAAGCCGACGGAAAACACACCCCTCTCTATCGAAGTTTTTGATTCGGATCACCCTCATCCATCTTTAATCGGTTAGTGTTTCATGATATGTGTTTGTAAATGAGGTTATGATTCCATGATTTGATATAATGGTTAGGGTTACATGTATGATGAACGATGATGTTTATGTGGATCGGATTTCATGATATTGAGCTAAGAACCGATTGAATGCATGATAACCGGCTGTGATGTGTTTTTATTCGGATGATGATGTATTGTTATGTTGGTATGAATGCTAATAATCGAGAACATGAATCATGTTAATAAGTTTAAGGGTTATGATTATTGTTCATATGTTATTCGTTAGGGTTCATAGAGATTTGATGATAAAACCTTTGTTTGATCGATTATGGTTGGGTTGGAAATTGTTAGCATTGATTGATTGAATGGAATTTTGGAAACTATTTGAATGATTGTAACTACTGCATGAATTAAGGGAATTATTTAATCGGTCGCACAAGATCAGATCACATAGAATCTGATCTGATCGCACAAGACAATCGCACAAGATAGGGTACAACGGTTAATGCTCTACGTTCAACTTAGGGTTGCATGATCGCACAAGGCTTGGGCTACACACACTGTTTGGACTTAATATATGTTGTTGGGCCGAATGGCCCAACCCCGTCGCACAACTTAATTGGACCACACAAGTTCTCCGGATCGCACAAGGACTGGTCCGTCGCACAAGACCATCCGGACCGCACAAGACTCATGTTTATTTGTTGGGCCGTTTACATGCTGGACTGCTTATGTTTTATTGAGCCGGGTATCTTTGGGCTTCAATGGGTGAATTGCATAAGACTATTAGACTTGTGCGAGCCCAATCTTTTGAATCGTACAAGTATGAGTATGTTATGTACTTGACTGTTAATGTGTTGCCATGATCAATACGTATTCGTAATCTGTTAACTTACGTGTAAACATATGTGCACTAATTGAACCTAGACCTGACTTGTATGGGAACCATGTTAGGACGTGGTTGACCACATAAAGCTCAAGTAACCTTTTCGTGTATCTGCCGAGCAAACCAAGGTGAGTTCACATTCTTTCCAAGGCATGGGATTCCCAAGGGTTGGGAATGGGTTAATGATTTAAACGGTAACTACAACCATCCTCCGTGGGTAGGATGCCACGATTTCACACTGGACCAAACCTCTATCATGAAGTCCCTCATTTATATCGACTTAATCGCTGAGGCCTATGGCGAGCGGGTCATTAGTTAATAGCGCTATTAGGTTTAACAAACCTCACACCGTGTCGTTCGAACGGGCGTGTACTAATGGACTATGGGTAAAGGGTCAAAGCTGATAGACATTGACTTAGGGCACCTCTTACATTTTCGTAGTAGTCGATACGCACGGTCTAGTAACACATGGGAAGCCCCTCTAATCTTCGCAAACATGTCTGGGTGACCGCGATACGGATTAATACGTTACATGGTTTACAAAACGAACATATGATTTACGAAACAAATGCTATAACTAAACAACCAACTGTGAACTCGCTCAACTTTGTTGTTGACTCGTTGTTACATGCCTTGCAAGTCGTTAGGTACTGAAGGAGCTTGCACAGGGAGGCGC
>JARYGA010008390.1:0-85458 GCA_030545235.1 Helianthus tuberosus | reverse complement strand
GAAAGTCGGGTGGACGTTACTAAGTTCCTCTGGTAGTTCGAGTCTGTAGGCGACTTTTCCGATCCTTTCCAGAATCTTAAAAGGTCCAACGTATCGAGGCGCGAGTTTCCCTTTCTTGCCGAATCGGACTACACCCTTCCAAGGTGATACCTTTAGGAGTACGTAGTCACCAACGCCAAATTCACGGGGCTTGCGCTTTTTATCGGCGTAACTTTTCTGTCGATCCCGAGCTTTTACTAGGTTGTCTCGAATTTGGAAAATTTTGTCTGTCGTTTCTTGTAGTAGCTCCGGACCGGTTAGTTGCGAGTGACCGATCTCGTGCCACACAATAGGCGATCGACATCTTCTTCCGTATAATGCCTCGAATGGTGCCATTTGGATGCTAGAATGATAGCTGTTGTTATACGAGAATTCGACTAATGGTAGGTGTTTATCCCAATTACCACCGAAGTCTAGGACACACGAACGGAGCATGTCTTCAAGAGTACGAATCGTTCTTTCAGTCTGACCGTCGGTCTGTGGGTGAAAAGCAGTACTTAGATTAAGCGTTGTACCGAGTGCTGTTTGAAACGTTTCCCACAATCACGAAGTAAACCGAGCATCACGATCAGAGATGATGTCACGAGGCGTCCCATGATTACAAATGATCTCGTCGGTGTAGATTCGGGCTAATCGTTCCACCTTGTAGTCTTCTCGTATAGGAAGAAAGTGAGCTGATTTAGTCAAACGGTCGACCACAACCCATATGCTGTCGTGACCTGATGACGTGGGTGGTAGCTTGGTTACGAAATCCATAGCTATGCTCTCCCACTTCCACATGGGAATTGGTGGTTGTTCGAGCAAGACAGAGGGTCTTTGATGTTCGGCCTTGATTCTAGCACAAGTTAGGCATTTTTCGACGTAGAGAGCGATATCTCTTTTCATACCCGGCCACCAGTACTTATAACGAAGATCCTGGTACATTTTGTCAGCGCCGGGATGAACAGAATACCGGGATTTGTGGGCTTCGTCCATCAGAATTTGCTACAAATTGGTTCGCTTGGGAATCCAAATTCGGTCTAAAAAGTGGAATATCCCATTCGATTTGCTCACAAGCTGTGCTCCATCATGGTAGATTCTTTCTTTCTTCAGGGTGCGTTCGTTAAAACACGCGTGTTGAGCGTCGCGGATGAGAGTTTCGAGGTTGTGCTGGGCTTGAACATTACGAGTGCTTAGCAGGTAGCTCCGTCTGCTAAGTGCGTCGGCAACAACGTTCGCTTTGCCTGGGTGATAACGGATCTCACAGTCGTAATCGTTGAGAAGTTCTACCCACCGACGTTGACGCATATTAAGTTCCTTCTGATTAAAGATGTGTTGTAGGCTCCTATGATCGGTGAAGATCGTACACTTAGTACCGTACAGGTAGTGTCGCCATATCTTTAACACAAAAAAAACTGCGCCTAGCTCGAGATCATGGGTTGTATAGTTCTTCTCGTGAATTTTGAGCTGACGAGATGCGTAAGCTATGACCTTGTCCCATTGCATGAGAACACAACCAAGACCAAGGTTGGAAGCATCACAGTAGACAATGAAATCATTGTTTTCGTCGGGAAATGTGAGAACAGGAGCATTGCAAAGCATGCGCTTGAGGGTTTGAAAGGCAGTCTCTTGTTTAGTTCCCCAAACAATAGGCTTGTCTTTATGTGTAAGAGAGGTAAGCGGTACAGCGATCTTTGAGAACCCTTCAATAAATCGTCGATAATAGCCCGCTAGTCTGAGAAAAGAGCGGACTTCAGACGGGTTCTTAGGCGTAACCCAGCTCTTGACAGCTTCAATCTTCGCAGGATCGACATGAATGCCTTAACTATTAACAATGTGACCCAGAAACTGAACTTCCTCCAACCAAAATTCACACTTTGAGAATTTGGCATAGAGTTGGTTCCACTGGAGTAACTCGAGAACCAAACGTAGATGTTCCGCGTGTTTGGCTTTCGATTTGGAATAGATCAAGACATCGTCGATGAATACAATGCCAAAACGGTCGAGATACGGTTTACACACGCGATTCATCAGATCCATGAAAACCGCTGGTGCGTTGGTTAGACCAAAAGGCATGACAACGAATTCGTAATGGCCGTAACGAGTACGAAACGCGGTCTTGTGTATATCCTCCTCTTGAATACGCAGCTGATGATAACCTGAACGTAGGTCGATCTTTGAGAAGCACGTTGCACCTTGTAGTTGATCAAACAAATCGTCGATACGAGGTAGGGGATAGCGGTTCTTGATAGTTAACTTATTCAATTCCCGGTAGTCGATGCACATCCGGAACGACCCATCCTTCTTTTTGACGAAAAGGACTGGCGTGCCCCAAGGAGAGGTGCTCGGGCGAATGAAGCCTTTCTCAAGTAATTCCTGGAGTTGGGTTGAGAGTTCGCGCATTTCGGATGGTGCGAGTCGGTAGGGAGCTTTGGCAATCGGATTGGCTCCAGGAATGAGGTCGATACGAAAGTCGATATCACGACTTGGCGGTAGTCCGGGAAGATCCTCTGGAAAAACATTAGGAAATTCTCGAACCACAGGAACGTCCTTCACTTCCTTCTTCTCTTTTTTTTCCTTCTCCGTTACTACGATGTTAGCCAGGAAAGCCCTGTATTCCTTACGGAGATACTTACTGGCTTGCACGCATGACATAAGCTTGAGCCCCTTTGAAGTAGCATCGCCATATACACACAATAAGTCACCATTTGCGAGCGAAAATCAAATCATCTTGTCGAAGCACACAACTTCCGCATGGTTTTCTCGAAGAAAGTCCATGCCTATTATGACGTCAAAACTTCCGAGTTGCATCGGAATAAGATCGATTGGAAAGATGTGATTGTTGAGCTCAAGAGTACAATCACGAAGAACAGAATTGACGGCGACGGTTCTTCCGGTAGCGACTTCCACATCGAATGTCGAGGAAAGTTGGGAACGTTTACGTCTAAGGAGTTTCTCAAATTCGAATGACACAAAGCAATTATCGGCCCCGGTATCAAACAAACATGAAGCATAAATACCATTCACAAGGAACGTACCATTGACCACGTTGTTGTCAGCCTGGGCTTGACGCACATTGAGGTTGAAAGTTCTGGCGCGTGCGGCCTGTTGTTGCTGCTGCTGTTGTTGCTGTTGTGGCTGCTGTTGCTGAGGCTCTTGTTTCACAACCCTGTTTGGGCACATGTTGGTGAAATGGTTCAGGTCGCCACATGCGAAGCAGGCTCTGGCTTTGACTGCGGGTGCCGGAGGAGCTTGTTGACCCTGTGGGGCAGTGAGTAAAGCTTGATGAGCAGGTGCTTGTCGAATACGGAAGTTGGCAGTAAAGTGGTCGTATACGTTGCAATGAGCACAAAAACGGCAGGCAATGGTAGTTGGGTGGTGGTAGGTGCAAGTAGGGCAGAGCGGGTGTGGTCCAGTGTATGCACGCTTTGCTGGCGGTGCATTGGCCACAGGCGCCGCTACTTGACGTTGTTGGGCAGGTACAGCTTGAATCGGTGCAGCAGTGATCTCACAGTTCTTGTTGTTGGAGCTGTTATTTCTCTTGTTCTTCCTCTTGTTGCTTGATGAGGTAGGTTCAGCAGTTGGTGCGGTAGCGGTAGCTTGATGCAGATGCTTTGAAGTCTTATCCCAGATACCAGCCTTAACCCGTTTGTCGTTGATTTCAGCGGCTAGCAGATAAGTTTCCTCGATCGTCGTAGTCTTAGCCGCTTGCACGATATCAGCAACGCAGTCGGGCAGGGCTCGGATGTACTTCTTGATCGTCATGTCAGGAGTCTTTACTTGATCGGGACAGATAATGCTGAGCTGTTTGAAACGAGCAGTGAGACCAGCATTGTCACCATTTTTTTGCTGTATGTGCCAAAATTCATCTTCTAGCTTTTGACGTTCGTGAGGAGGGCAGAATTCCTCTAGCATAACTTCCTTGAGCTCGTCCCACGACAGACCGTAGGCTGCATCGTTCCCTCGCTTGTTCCTCTCGGCCGTCCACCAGTCTAATGCACGGGACTGGAAAATGCCGGTAGCATTCAGAGTACGGAGGTCATCAGGGCAACCACTCTGTCGCAGGGACCTCCTTCGCCAGTGAATTCTTTTGGCCAACCCGACTTGAATTGCTTGAAACTGAAAGGCCTTGCGGTAGCTTTGGGAGCTTCGGTTCTCGATTCCTCAGATGATTTGCTGGCATTCTCATAAACATCACTCACGGCCTTTGCCACACTCTTGGCGATGATGGAAGCAAGGCGTTTGTCTCTCTTTTCTTGACGAGAGAGTGCATGACGGGATCCAGACGACATGGTCTGCAACAGACATCGTCACAGGACTCATCACATTGTATTCGAATCTCACCTCACACGTCTACTACTCACTAAAGCTTAGGAACACGCAATGTAACACGTAACACATAGACTCGTAATCACCGACTCACGCAAACACATAAGCACGTAGGCATGTAGAGCACAGATCCACAAAAGCACATAATCATGTAATTCCTAAGCACGTAAGCATAGAAGCAAGGAAATGCATACACCTTCAATTACTAGAGGCGGTCAGAAAACAGAATCCTAGGTCTAGAGAAAGAAGCTAGAGAGAGAAAGTGGCAAATGGTGATTCTTGGAGCGTGTACTTATCAAACTGATCAATAAGAATCACGGTAAATTGTACATCTAGTGTGTTCGGTCACGCACGTTCACGGATTTCGCACGTCGAACGTGTCGTTACGCAATCGTTTGGAGTCAAAATATGCACATAATCTCAAGATGCAGTCAGAATACATAAACCTATCATTCACAGTTCGCGATCGTCCGGATATAGTGTTCGTGTTTGATACATCCAGTCGTGTAGTATAAGCGTAGCATAAAGTCTTACATAAGTCAGCGATTTGTTAACGGTTGTGCGGTGGGTTGTGTGTTTTAGCAGAAGCAAGGGCGTTAGATCGAAACCAATAGTACCTCAAAACGTTAACAAATAAGCAGAAAATACATAAAATCTCCATAAAAATCGATAAAATCGAGGGTAGATTGTCTGCGGCAACCTAGACATTGACTAACCAAAGTGGTTCGACTATTCACACAGATCTGTTGTGCACCCTTAACCTTCAGGACTGTGCCTTTGCCTCGATTCTTGGGCATTTGGCACTCATCCCGTTAGTCGTATCGTGACTTCAGGTCGTTGGAGTCCGTCGAGACTTCGGTGAGAGTTTTGTAAAATATGCACAGAACAAGTCATCAAGGTTAGGGTTCCACCCCTGGCTTAACAACTTCGTTCCTATTTTGATAAAATAGAGGAGATTATTCATCAAAATGTGGGTTTCACCCCTAGTTTGGTATAATTCTCCCCCGATAGCAGTGTTGATTAAGCAATTTAGTCAGGAGTTTGTGGTTTTCACACCTGATCTTGACTTTATCGCCCATTTATTGTTGAAAATTTGAGTGCAGAAATAGAGTAGTATAAGCAAGGATAGTGAGGAATAAGTACGCACAAAATTTCTACAGGGCGTACTCGAGTCGGTCTGTTGGTTCTTAACTATAGTCTAGGTATCTAAGACTTTGACCCGGACTAGGTCGAGTTTTTCTTAATTCCCTATAGTTATGGCTCTGATACCAATCTGTCACACCCCAACCGATGGCGGAATCATCGGGGCATGGCACTGAGCGAAACAGATTGTCCAGAAGTTTCCATAACAACTATCATTACCATTCAATTCAAATTAACATGTCCCATACCATGTCTCAAATAGTAAACAAATTATTACAGATAAAATCTAGGCAAATGTTCTGTTCCGACAACTCAGATTCAAACATAAATAGTTTATTTATTGGTTTCTAGGACCTCCTTTCCTAGCTTCAATTTCATCACAGAACAGAGAGCATCCTAGACCTTTCCTAGCCTCAAGTTCACAGCGTGCTAAGCATGTAAACTTCCTATGCACATGTGACATACGTTAAAATAAAGTCAATACATAAAATGTAAAGGTGAGCATACAAGTTTGATAATAGTATATAGAGTTCGAATTCGTTTACGCATAACCAGCACGTACACATAGTGAAATGAAGCACGTTAGTTATCGACATAGATCCATCGATACCAATGACTGCGGGTTGACTGCCCGAGGCAGTTCGCAATACATGATTACCACCGTAATCCATGCAAGTAAAAGATCCTTAACAACCCCCGTGTGAACGGGTGCTGAGTCCAAACTATAGTACTATCGTTGCTAAGGCAGGTAGACAGCATTCCATGTGTAAACATAACAAACAAGCATTCATGAGCCACGTATAACATGCATTAACGGTTAGCGTTCAAATAGTATTTGAGTAGTGTGATTATTGTAGTTTGATTATTCGTAACGTATGTAACACCCAAAAGTGCGTAAAGCAAAAAGGGATCGAGTATACTCACAGCGATTAATGGATTGAAGGGAGCGCTTAGCGAGTACGGTTAGCCTGAATAGATTCGGTAGCATACGATAAGTGAAACGTAAAACGGGAAACAAGTGTAGGTGAGTCGGACAGCTGGTCGATCGGACGGCAGTTCGATCGGACGGCTGACCGTTCGGTTGACAGCCCGTTCGGTCTGCTGTCCGGTCGGTCGGTAAGCCGATCGGGTGGCTGTTCGAGTGGATTGTTTCTTCCTTTAAGAAGGATGTGTTTGTGTATGATGGCTTGACTTTTGAAGTTTTCGTTGTAGCATTTGAAAACAATAAAGTACCTTTACCTTTCAGGTCGGTCGATCGGACGGCTGTTCGATCGGCCGGCAACCCGATCGGTTAGGCATTCAAATGAATTGCAATGTTTAGTCTTTGGATCGGACAGGTGCTCGATCGGACAAGTGTTCGATCGGACAGGTCAACAAGTCAAAGACTTTAAATGAAATGTAAAGTATGGTGCAATGGAACGGATAGTTGATCGATCGAATAACACAACTGCTGTTCGATCGGACAACAGGGTGTCACCAGATCGGACTGCTGTTCGATCGGGTGGCACTTCTAGTGCATTGAACATGTTGAAAAATCGATTAAGTATTGAAGCATAGTATCTCATAATCCGAAGAGTAATCCGATCGGACAGTAGTTCGATCGAACAACAGTCCGTTCAATACTAGTCTTCAAAGTAAGTTGATTGTGTGGGACCATGTGTTAGCCGATCGGCTGGCCAGTCGATCGGCTGACTATCCGATCGGCTGGCTGTCCGTTCGGACAGCAGTCCATTCGATCAGCACCCTGATCTGATCAGCCCTTGCGTCTAACACTTGGTTGTTCTGTTGTTTGTCGTTCTATTGAGGTATTTTAACAACGCGTAGAACCATAGATCCCTCGTCCTTACTTGGTTCCTCGGGTCGGACAGGAATCTCCCAAATCCGGCCGGTGGACTGTTCGGAACGAAGTTTAACGTTCAACCCGAAATCGGTTAACCTCGTGGATAGAATCCGGATCTTGAGCCATACAACCACCGAAGTGATTTGTAAACCGGCTCAGGCTCCTTTTCTACCGGTTTGAAGTTATCGAGTGAAAAGAGTTGGAAGAAAGTTGGAAAAATCCATCCTCCAGTCCTTTTCACCGTGTTTATGTTTAGATCTATGAAAGATTCGTGTTTATTTATGTGGAAATTGGCTAGATCCAAGTCATTCTTGGTGGATTGAGGCCAAAACACAAAGTTCTTCAAGAACCCATGATGACATCATCCTAGAACACTTGATTCTTGGTGATTTCACGGTCAAAAGTTAAGATTTGAAAGATAAAAAGGTGTAGGAGTGTGTATAGATCAAGAAAGTACAAGATTTAGGACGAAAACTTACCGGAATCGAGAGAAATCTGCGAAAAGGTGAGTTGAGCGTGCTGGTCGAATAGAGGTTTCTAAAAGTGGAAAAGGATGACAATGACAGGGGTATTTATAGGATGACAAAAGAGGAAAGTGTTGGCCGATCGGCCAGGCAGCTCGATCGGACAGCCTGTCCGATCGGACAACAGTCCGTTCGGCTGGCTGTTCGATCGGCTGGGAGCCTGATCGGTCAGTCGCATTTTATGATTGTTTCGCTCGATGATTGGTTTCGATTTTGAGCGGTTTGATTCGATAGGGTTTCCTAGTCAATTTACTCTCAGTCCCAACTACTTCGTAACTTGCGTAATCTATTTTCCACTATCTATCATAGTTCAACCGTGATTCGAGTTCGAGTTCGATTGCATTCGAGTTTCGATTGAGTTCGCTTGATTATCACAACACAACATAAATAAACATGCACAGGTAACACGTAAGGCGCACACACACGTATAATAACAAGTAAGAATACGTAGCTCGAGTTGCGAATTGATGTCGATTCGATTAACATAGCTTGATTATTAGTTGATTAACTTTATCGCATTGTTACTTCCTATAGTTCACAGTCGTAGGTCGATTGAATAACGATTACATACGTCGATTATTGCAATTAACGACACTTACTCCACATAATATAAATAAAATAAATGAATTTCTACAAGTCAGGTTGCGCGAAATCGATCGTTGACTTTAACCTTGACTTTGACTTGTGAAAACACGGGGTGTTACACCTGGTCCCAGTTGGTCCTGTCAAAGTCAGGATCCTCAGCCTCTTGAGCCATCTGCAGCTTGGTCTTGTACATAGCAATGGCGGCAGAGAGTTTGGCATCCTCCATCACCTCGTTCTTCTCATGGTCAACATTGACGTGGGCCATTACCAGCTGCTTCTTTGCCAAGTTCAGATCCTTCTCAAGGCGAGAGATAGTCTCATCTTTAGCCTAGAAGATTTTCTGGAAGTCCAACTCTTTCGCCTCAGCCTCTTCAACATAGGCATCAAAAAGCATCTAGATCTCAGCGAATTTCTACAAAGAAAGAAGGATTCATTTCAGGATCACTTATCCTCATATGTGCAGGATAGGATTAAGGATCAGGGATCCTTACCTCATTGAAGTATTCCTCAAACTGGTAACGGATGAGGGGCAGGCCTTCAAGGTTGTCAGCTTCAGAGGACTTCCTCTTCTTTCCTCATTTGCCCTTGGAGATGACAGGCTTAGGGACTATAGCACTTGGGCTAGCAGCAGTTTTCTTCTTTCCAGACCGAGGAGCCACAATGCTAAGATCACTGACACTAAAGCGGGAGGCTGACTTCGAAGATTTTCCAGCGCCTACCAATACAAAACAACATATAAGTATTCTTGTTTTATTTACATTTAAACATTTAATCATATATATAAACTTGGATACTTACTTGACATTGTGACTGAGCCGGAGGATACTTCTTGAGAATCCTTTGTGTTTGCTTGAAATGATCTTACTGCAGGATCAAGATTCCAGAAAGCAACGATCCTCTCTTTTGTTGCAGGTGATGGAATAATATGAGAAACAGAGATAACTGCAAAACAAAACAAAACAAAAAAAAAAAAGATCAGTTATCCTCACAGGAACATGGTTATCCTATGATCCTTCTATAAGGATCCTCTATCCTACCATGAGTGGCCCATTTTCTGGGGAGATCCTTCCCATCCGGGATAGAATCCCTCCTAACGAAGAAAAAACGCTCTTCCAGTTAGTGTCATTTTTGGTGGTCTTGAGGATTGGGTGTTCTTCACCGGGTTTGTGTTTGAATAAAAAGCAGTGTGAACCATGGCTCACAAGGTTGTACAGTTCAGCAAGTTCCGACATCCCCAACTCTATGCCTTCCTGCTCAATAATTCTCTCTAGGGTATATAAAACCCTCTACATAATTGGCATTGCCTGAACATAGCACATGCCGGTGAGAGAGAAGAAGGATTCAGTAAAGGCAGGGAAAGGATAGGAATATCCTATCAGGAATGGAGTGGCCGGAAAAGAAACCCAGGTTTCAGAAACAAGATCACTTTTGGTGGTAGGGTCAAAGGGCTTGAAGACGGTGTTCGCCGGAAAACAATGGCGAATCTGATCGATCTCCGGATCGGTAAAACTGCAGAGTTCCTTCGGAGTACTTTTGATAATCCCTTGGCTTTTCAAAGGACTATCTTTCTGGTGATCCTTGGCAGGGGATGATCGTAACTTCATTGTGATCTAGAGATTTCGGAGAAAGAACAGGTTAAGAAGATGAAAAGAGAAGGAGGAGAGAAAGATACCTAGTTGATCTTTGAATGAGGATTTAAAGGAAGTAACGCACAAATTTAAATGCATGCCGATCCTTATCTCTAACCTATTTATAATGATGATTCTGCAGGATTGTCACTTCAGTGACGTAAGACCAGCAACGGCTAGTTCGATCCAAACGGCTATATATCCGTTAGTCAGTTGGAGATAAGATCAAAAATATAACTCGTTAAAATTACACTTTACTCCTTATATTTTGGGGGTAATTGTTAGGGGAGGATTTTCCAATCCTAAGGATCACGGATCCTCAAGTACTGCCAGGATCACGGATCCTTAATTTTGTTTGAATTAAGGATCCTCAGAAGGTGTTGCAGGGTCAGGATTCAGGATCCTCATGGTTATCCTTACACTAACGATTGTCTTTTATATGTTTGAGTTTGTTTGCAGGAGTATACGCCTTAGACTTGGTCTTGCCGATATTCTTGGAGAATATGCTCTCAATATTCCGCACGTGCATGGCTTAGTGAACGTTATGGAGATCGTGGGAAGCTAGCATGAATTGCGGATAGTTAGTTGTTTTAGTTATTTCTAATTTTAAAAGGGGATAACAAGCTTGAATTAGAACACTTAGCTAAATTTAGCAAAGACACACTCTCGTAACAGCTCTCAATAAGCTCTCAACAGTTTACTTGACGATTTCATACATTTTTGCACTTTTGCACTCTAGTGATCCTTGTAACAAGCTTGTTATCATCCCGAGTTGTAACAACCATTTGTTTAATTGTAGTTGGTGATCGGTAGTTTACATCACCTGAGGTTTTTTGTGCCGGAGATCAACTCTTGATCAAGGGTTTTTTCCTCGTATAAATCCTTGTGTCAATTGTTCATAACATTTGCAAGTTATTCATACATTTGTTCATTGTTTCAAGCATCATTCCTCACAACAAATATTTGGTTGTATTATTCTAGCCTGATTTTTGACCAAAACAGTATATAATTAACAATATAAATAAAATAACTATATAAAATTACTATACAATAATATATTGACATTTGCTTTTAGCAAAAAAAATTCACGCAGCAATAACAATAGAAGAAAAGTGCTAAAAAATTCACACATCAATAACAATAGAAGAAAAGGTGTAAAGCAAAAAAAAAAAAAAAATTGTTTGGCTGAAGAGTCAAACTCAGAAGCCAGCTTTAATCAAGGTGTCGTCAAACCAATATACCAAACTACAATTTGTTTAAAGATTTGAAAATTAATTTATATATCATGCCATGAAAACGATGGCTATTAAAAAAATTTAAAACCCAATCGGCCTCCTCCACCAATTGGAGGCTGAAGCCGGCCACCTCCACCATTTGGAGGTGGGTACTATTCCCGGCCAGGAAATTGTAGTTATAGGAAATAGGAAATGTATAGATTTGTTTTTACATTTTATCTTTTTAATATAGTAAAATACGTAATTAAAAGTTTACAAATTCTATAATAATTTGTATCTAGTTTTTTTTCTTTCTAAATATGCTTAATTTTTTATAAGTTCTATTTTTAATTTATAAAAAAATATTAATATACGCACAAAAAAACTTAAAAAGGTATTATGATCTTTTTAATAAAATATTTAGCAATGAATATTTAATTTTTTTTTGTATAGAAATAAAAAATATACAGTTTTGTCAAAATTTAATTTAATGAGCTTTCTTAAGACTTGTAGAAGAAGTTGATACCGTTATCAGGATTTACATATGGGTTTTAAAACTTCCTAACGGAAAATGTGTACAACGATTTTCAAACACATTTAAAGTAAAGATTCATTTGCAAAATCTTATAACAATCATTTTTAAATATACAAGTACTAGGTTACAACCCCGTGTATTACAAGGGTTTAAGTTAATAAAATGATAAATTATTAAATCAGGAAAAAAATAGAAACGCTGGAAAAAGAAATAGTAAATAAATGAAATATTCCTAAAGTAAATATTAATAAAGAATAATAAATAGGGGTTAGGATATAATAGGAAGTTTATTTGGCTAAGAAGGCTAGGAAGTGATCTTAGCCATCCATTTAGTTAATCAATGGCTAAGATTAAATGAGGGAAATTGAAGGGAAGAAAAGAGGCGCGTGAGTTTGTTTAGGGGGCATTCTAGTCAATCCAAGACAATAGTTTCTCTCTCCTCCAATTCTCCCCCCATTTTTTAAACGTTAATAACTCTTTCATACGACATTATTTTTTTATTAAAATTGCTCCAAAAAAACGAGCGTTTTTTATCTTTAAAACGAGTATACTATTGGTATATTTTCGAAAAAAATTTCTAAAACCCAGTTGCGTAAAACGCAATGGAAAAAACCCAGTTGCGTAAAACGCAATAGAAAAAAAACCTAAAAAATGGCATTTTTCTAAAACGCAATGCACCAAAAACACAAATAAATGTCTTATTTGTAAAACGCAATGGCCAGAAAACACAAAGAATTGTGTTATTTCTAAAACGCAATAGCCTAAAAACACAAAAGAAAGTGTACTTTCTAAAATGCAATGGACTGAAAACGCATAAAAATGTTTTTTACCTAAAACGCAATGGACTGAAAACACATAAAAATGTGTTTTACCTAAACAGAATGGACTAAAAACACTTCGAAAATGTGTTTTTCTAAAACGCAATAGCCAGAAAACACATAAAAATGACTTATTTCTAAAACGCAATGGCCTAAAAACATAAAAGAAACTGTTCTTTCTAAAACGCAATGGACAGAAAACACGCAAAAAATTTGTTTTTCCATTGGGTTATAAAAAACAATAGACAAAAAGATACTAAAATGTGTTTTTTCATTATATTATAAAACTGCGTTTTACAAATACATAACTGAAAATGTTGAAAATATTCAATAATTGGTAAAATTGCGTTTTACAAATACTTAAAATAATCAAACCCTTAAAATTGCGTTTTACAAATACTTAAAAAATCAATTTTGACCTGTACATTCATCCTCGTCATCATCTTGATGTAATTATCATTGAAATGTGGTCACCGTCAACATACTTTTTGCAAAAAAAAAAGAACTTACAAAATGAAAACACAGCAAATTAGAAATTGTAAACTTACTTCAAGTGGGATATCGATTACTCCACCAAGGTCATAGCCAGCAAATTCTTTGTATTTCTGCTCTGTTTTCAAAGCTTTTTTTTTTTAATTACGGAGGTAATGCGGCAAGGCAAGAGGAGCTACGCCGCTTCTAGTGACGGAGGGGGTAGTGGTGGAGTGGTGGTGGTGGTGGTGTAGGGGCGAGATGAATCATAAAAGAGAAAGACGTGCTGGGTTTTTTTTCTAGGGTTTCATGATACTAATTTGTGGTTTGACTAAAATACCCTTTTTTTTATTTTAAATTTTGCCACATGTCCTAATCCTATTGCTTTCTATCATTCCTAGCCAAAATAATCTTTCTATTTGATCATCTCCCTAATAAATAGCTAAGAAACAATAAGCGGAAATAATTTCATTTAGTTATTATCAACATTTTTTATTTTAAAATATTTACCTTAATATTCGACCCTTAAATATATATGTTAAACTAATCCATATTTTTTGTTAGATTAGGTCTCTTAAACATTCCCACAAAATCAACCCTTACCTCAAACATATTTTAATTTATAACTTATAATGATATTTATTGTTTAAACCTTACCATAAATAGATTTTACGAAAGCATTTTTATATTAGATCTATAATGATGACCATTATTTCATATATAAACTAATTTTAAGCCTTTTTAATGACGGAAATTTATTTAAATTCAGTCCACGACTGTGTAAACATGATTATCTTTTGTTATTTAAAAAAATGTAAATGAACCGTTTTCATTATTGAATCCATTGGATCCATATAATACACAAGACTATAACATAATATTTAACAAAATGACAAAAAAAAAATTAAAAACCTAACTATATGTACAATTTCTTAAAATAAACTAACAAACTATAAGTAAAAAACCTTAATTTAATTAATTAATGAATGATTTTTCTACTTCAATTTTTATGGATAGACAAGATATAATTTATGTTATTTAAATATCTAGGAATATGGCTTATTTTTAGGAATAGAATAACAATAAGATAATTATGATTATTTTATTTTTTATTTAATTATTTTTTTAGGTGAGAAACATAAATTAAGAGTGATTGAGAGATTGACATGTGTCCTCAATCAGATTTCTTTTATTATATGTATAGATGTTGCGTGCATTTGACAACTTGTAGTAATGTATCCACACTGAGTTTTAACTGATGCCAGCCGACATACTTTTTTTTTTGAACGACATCAATCTATATGTATATATAGAAGCCAGTAAGAAACTGAAAAAACATACAACCGAACCGTAAAGAAAAATAATTACAAGATCATATTGATATCGAAATCAATCCAGTTATTCCATCCCAAAGAGACTTTTTCGCTCTATTTTTCATCCAAGTAAATGAGTCCTCCTTTATCAACTCGACGATTTTCTAAACCAGAATCATGATGTCGTTGAACTCATACTTAAATGTCTTTTTTCATTTGCATATATAACACTGAATCCACGAATCAGAGAACATGATTAAATATTTTTTTACGAATACAAAGAAAATAAGCATTATTTTTCCTTCATTTTCTCAACTAAAACCGGAAAACAAATCAGAAGGAAAGTTGTTTTCTACTTTAAAAAAGGATGATGGAAACCTTAACCATATTTGATTTTTCAATCATCTTGTCGAGTTGTCGACATAGTTTAGCAAAATAGTCATGCTCATTTTCAAAAAGAATGAATAAAATAATAATTAATCAAAAGTTAACAACTTAAATATTTGAGTTAAATGCCATTTTAGTCCCTGTGGTTTGGGCCATTTTGCCAGTTTAGTCCAAAGGTTTCATTTTTAACCTGTGGGTCCAAAAAGGTTTCACAGTTGCCATTTTAGTCCACTGGGTTAACTTCATCCATTTTTTCTGTTAACCAGAAGGCCATTTCGGTCATTTTATATGGCTGAATTGTCCTTTTAGTTAACAGAATTACATACAAAACGACCAAATTGGCCTTCTCGTTAACAGAAAAAATGGATGAAGTTAACCCAGTGGACTAAAATGGCAACTGTGAAACATTTTTGGACCCACAGGTTAAAAATGAAACCTTTGTACTAAACTGGCAAAATGGCCCAAACCACATGGACTAAAATGGCATTTAACTCTAAATATTTTGAATATTCGGTTAAAGACCTTTAAAGTGACTTCCGAAAGCACAATCATATCCAATATATTTAGTTGTTCTTTTTTGTTGCCGTTGAAAAACAAGGACACGCGAAAACGCTTTTAACTCTTTTGTTCCTACCCAAAGTCATCGTAAAGATATGGATATATTTGAAAAATCATATGCATAAATATATTTATTTATTAATTTTATTATATACATATAATATAAAGTTTTACCTTTTTTTACTTATAAGAGTATAAACTTTTAAGTAAAATATAAAGTTTTACCTTTTTTTTTACTTATAAGAGTATAAACTTTTAAGTAAAATTGATCATCTAATAATACTTCCAAGTAATTTATACACATTTTATATTTCTACATGAAATATATAAACCTTGTAATGTTTTTTATGCCAAATAGTATACATGTATGTAAACAATATAAAGAGTTAAATGCCATTTTAGTCCCTGTGGTTTGGGCCATTTTGCCAGTTTAGTCCAAAGGTTTCATTTTTAACCTGTGGGTCCAAAAATGTTTCACAGTTGCCATTTTAGTCCACTGGGTTAAATTCATCCATTTTTTCTGTTAACGAGAAGGCCAATTCGGTCATTTTATATGGCTGAATGACCCTTTTAGTTAACAGAATTATATACAAAATGACCAAATTGGCCTTCTCGTTAATAGAAAAAATGGATGAAGTTAACCAAGTGGACTAAAATGGCAACTGTGAAACCTTTTTGGACCCACAGGTTAAAAATAAAACCTTTGGACTAAACTGGCAAAATGACCCAAACCACAGGGACTAAAATGACATTTAACTCCAATATAAATATATCATTTACCACAAATAATATATATTTACATTTAATAATTAATATACCTAAAATCAAATACTATAAACTTCTCTATATTAAATTGTCATCATTTCGGGATTTTGTATAATCCGTGAAAATTATTTTCAGCTAAATAGTAATACATATAATGTTGATTGAATTGTTTGAGTTCAAATAATATTTAAACAAACTTTTAACAATTATGCTTTGTGACATAATATAGTTATATGTCATTAGTAACTTGTCATATGTTATGTTTTGGGCATATAGCCATATACATCTAACAAATTGTGTGTCATCAACACCGGACACTGCCGCCACCTTCAGCCATCTTGTCACCATCGATAGTGGGTGATCCTGGTTTGACGCGAGCCAATTATTATATACTATAAATTAGCAACTTCTTGTTGCATTATGTGTAGTACCCCATGCTTGGGGGTGTTTTCAATTTTTTTTTTTTTGATTTTTCACTTTTAATTCAAGTATTTTCATATTTTGTAACTCTTGTAATTTTTTCACTTTTAACCTAAAGTTTTCCATCTTTTATATAATTTAATACAACACTTTTTTATTTATAACTTTGGTCCCTCATGCTTTTTATCTTTCGCAAGTTTTTCGTTTTACGTTTCATTCTAAATTTTGCGAGTTAACATGTCGTAGCGTGCATGTTAGGCTCAACGTTTTTTGCTCTATTTTTTCATATTTGACAGACCCGTCGCAACGTGTCCATTTTTTCCCTTTTGACAAGTTCGCCGCAACGGGCGGGTCCTAGATCGACTAAGTTATTATTTTCTACGTTTTACGTTTCTGGTTAATTTATTCAAATTAACACACTGTAACGGGTGTGTGTGGTTCAACGATTTTAAGTTTGCTTTTCGTTCAGTGTAATTTTCCCATTTTATCTATTTTATTTTTACGATGTTGAGAGTCGATGCTGTTGTGGCATTGGTGCTACTTGGAACGGTTTTACGAACGTTTTAACCTATTAAATTTTTTACTAATATTTTGTTTCAGTTTACCCGTATACTTCCTTTATTTAAAAACTATTTTTTACGTGCATATTTTATGTACGGGTAGGTATAAATATGATTTGTTCTACATTCCGACGTAAATTTTTTTTATAGACGAGTCAGGTCAAATATAATATGTTTTCGTTTAAAGACACCATTTTTACGTGCATATTTTTATATACGTTTCGGTATAAATTCAAGTTGTTTTACGTTTCGACGTAAACTTTTTTGAGAAGTGATTCAGGTCAAATATAATATGTTTTTGTGTTTATTTTATGTATGTTTCGTAAAGTTTGTTTTGAACCGAGTGGAGTCAAATTATGGTTCTTTTTCTCCCTTTTTTTCGAAAGCTCTAATTAATCCCTTTCGATTACATATGCAGATTTTCCTTCATACCCGTTACGTTTTCTATGTATGAGTTGGGTCACATATAATATGTTATGATTGTTCGATGTGAATTTGATTTACTTTACGTTTGATCCAATCACAATGCTTATACAGGTTACATTGAGTTCAACTGGATACGTCGAATGTGTGTTTTCATATGATTAATGCATCATATAACGTTTGGACTAATACATTCAATGTTTACGATGTACCCGCGCCCCAACGCGGGCGGGTCTTAATCCTAGTTTAACCTAATTTTCTTACACAAATCCATTGCACTACGACTCATATAGCAAACCATACATTATTTTCTCATATATGCTTATCATTTGAGCCTTTTTAGGTTGCTTTAGGTTGAAGGTAATAATATAAACTAGTCTTCAGTCGTCCGCGTTGCGGGGAGGGAGGCGTAATACTGTGCTACCAACGTTGCGGAACCAAGGGCATAAAATCGTTTTAAGTAGCAACCAAACAACGACCAAAAGCGGAAAAAAACGTAAAACAAAAACACGGATTTATAACAACCAATAACTCACATGATGTAAAAAGTAGACGAAGTGAAATTTATACTGACGCGTATTAGAAAGCCGAGAGAGTAAAAAAAAACCCGAGAGACCAAATATTACCACCAAACACCGTACTAAGTAGCAATCAAACGACGACAAAGTTGAAGAAAAAACATAGATAAAATTAATAAAAAACTAAACTCATTTAATTTTTGTATCAAAATTATTAAAAACCAAAATACAAAATTAATTTAAAAAAAAACTCTAATGCTTACAATAAAATAAAAAAGTAATTAATATTCATTAGTATGATTAAAATTAATATATAAGTAACATTTTTTTTCCAATTTATGAGGGACTAAAAGTGTCGAAATAAAGAAGTCACGTGCCAAAGTCAACAAATACAAACATTACTATTACTATTGCTCATGATGTTATGGATTAATTAATTAATGGTATATTTCAATACTTAATTTACCTTGCACAGTAAAAAAGTGAAAGTTTGTTCTATAAATAAGCCTTCACCCCTATGAAGCTCAAACACCATCAACTCTCTTCTCTCACTCTACCCATTTCTTACCACAATTTCTTTTTTTTTCTTTCTCTTTTCTTCTACTTTCCTCAAAGATTTTCATTTTCTCTTACGTTCCCGATCAAGATGCATATTTGACATTTGAAATGTCAAGATTTTGTTAAATTTTCCCATTAGATCGGTACGATTTTTGTACAAACCTTTGCCGTTTCGATCATTTTTTATCGAGTTGAAGAAAAACAAAATTGTGCCTGGATCTACATATGATCATCTGAATCAAGTCAGATCTGAATCTTGTTTAGGTTCAGTTTTGACTTTTGATTAGATGTATACATGGGGGTCTTTGTGGTAAACCTATACGACTTGTTCTTGAGTTTCAGAATACAAATATATATATGTTCCGATGCATTAAATATGCGGGACATGCATGGGAAAGCGTTGATTGATGATCAGAATGTGCTGAACATGCATGGAAAAGCATTGATTGATGATCGGATGTGTTGGAAGTGCATGGAAATGCATTGATTGATGATCAAAATATGCAAGACTTGCATGAATATGCACATATGATCAGAAGAAGCCAGTAGCGGACCCAGAAATTATTTGCTGGGGTGCGGATATGGTGTTTAAGTATATTTTTAAGAGGTGCAGTTAGGCTTTTTTGCCTAAAATATACACTAATTTGTTTTTTTAAAGGGTGCAGCCCCCACCTTGGCCAAAGATTATTATTATTCATGAGAACTGAAATGCATGAAAAGATTATTGAATTTTTTTTTTCTAGGAGATCTTTTATTCTGATGTAACATAAACTTAGATAACTGTTGAAGTGTGGGAAAACAAATAAAAAAGTACGACCAAATTTAGTCTTGTATTGTATTTTTTTTATTATCATTCTTCTTGTAGTTGATCAAGATTCATGTAGCACCATCATCAACTCTTCACCAACCACTCCCTCTCCACCGTAATCATCCTCCCCACCACCATTGTCACCGCTACCATCCGCCACTCGGCCACAGTCTTCTCTAATGACAACTAAAAAGGGAAGTTTCGAACTTGGACAGTGCAAATACACACATACACGCCCAAAGGAAATCTCTTATGATCATTGATTAATAACTGATGGTTTGAAGATCGTGTTACAGTATTATCACATTGATGTTTGAATTTTTTTCTCATTTTTTTGATAGAATTTTAACTACACGCGTCGCGGCAGAATTGATGAATGATTATCATTGACATATGTACTGTAACGATACTGATACCGACTACCGAAAGGTTAACATAGACCATCGTGACACCCTAGGCAAATCCTACATCGGTCGTGGACAGGAGAGACTCTTGGTTCATAAGACATTCCTTGCCTCTTAAATCATCAACGCGTGTTAGGTTTAATGTTGGTGGATGAGAGGAGAACTCCACAGTCAAGTGTGCTCAGGTGAGAGTAGTATTAAGATGGATGACTTCCTGAGAAGTGTCCACCGGAGCTAGAATTCTGTTTCTCCACTACCTAAGTTTACTTCATACGTATGGTGACTGGTGTGTGTCGGTGTGTATATATATTTAAGTATATTTTAGCCCTTTTTTTAACATTTTAGTCAAGTTTTAAATTTATAAAACACGATATTTTACTAACACTAAACACACATATGGGCAAGTGCACCCATTGTGAGCGTAGTATAGCGTTGGTAAGATACCGAGGTCGTCCAAGGACACAAGAGCTTTTAGTACCGGTTTATCCTCAACGTCTAATCAAATAAAAAATTTAGAAAAAGGTTTAAGACATGAAACTAAAAACAAAAATGCTGAAAATAAAAATTAAAATAAAAACAGATAGACAAGATAATCACTTAGATCCGACTCGCCTTTAGTGTAACCTTTGATGTTTTCCGCACTTTTGCACTTTTTAAGAGATTATCTTAGTTATAGTAGCAGGCCCCTCTTTTGAAGGTGGCGTTACCCTCAACCCAGTAGTTTGAGTCAGCAAGGATACAATCCTAAAGGGTTGGATTATTGGAAGATAATTAATTAAGTTATTAATGCGTAATGTGGTAGGCCCCTCTTTTGAAGGTGACGTTACCCTCGGCTAAGTGGTTTGAGTCAGTAGGGATACAATCCCAAATAGCCGGGTTAATGTATTAATAGTAGTTTACATATGAGGGGATCAAGCTATTCGGACCCCCGCCATCCAATACCAGTGGGTATTGAAGGAGGTCCTAGTAAGCTTGACCCAGGTACTTGCAGGATCTATACACTGAACAAGGCAAGAACCTTGCCAAACCATTCCCTTAACCCCCGACCAGGTAGCCAAAATATCTCCATATAGACCGTGGAGATATGAATGGTGTAAATCTTTTATTTTATATAGACAGTAAAATAACACCAAGACACCACGGACAAATGATAAGGACGTTTCACCTTCAACATAAGAAACTAGTTATTAAAGTCATTAATACAAAACCAAATAAAAAGTGCGAAAAGATAAAAAAATCAAAAGTATTACACTAAATGTTTGT
Organism: Helianthus tuberosus; assembly: GCA_030545235.1. Taxonomy (NCBI): domain Eukaryota; kingdom Viridiplantae; phylum Streptophyta; class Magnoliopsida; order Asterales; family Asteraceae; genus Helianthus; species Helianthus tuberosus. The sequence goes on along the minus strand of JARYGA010008390.1, from coordinate 64,376 downwards.
CTTCACCAAGTGATGTAAGAGACTTAGGCAAACATTGCCTTTGATTGTCAAGAACTCTTACTATCAATCTTGGATCCCGAGACTACTACACATACTCTATGATGGATAATGGATGATGGTGGTGGATGTGGGTGTTGTGATGGTGGTGGAGTGTGGGTGAAGTGGGAGAGAGGTGGTTTGTCAAGGGATGCCTTTGAAATGAACCAAGCACCCCTATTTATAGACTGCACAGAAGCCCGAACACGGCCCTGTGTCCATCCACTTTTTCTTTCTTCATTTAATGTCGTTTGTCTATATTAGTTGACCACGCCCCGTGTCCGCTGGGCACGGCCCCGTGTGCAGAAGCGTATATGTACTATCAAGATTTGCTTGGATTCTGCGAATCTTAGCGTTGACCACGGCCGTGTGGAGCTGGGCACGCCCCCGTGTTGGGAAATAAAAGCTTCTATGCTTTTGTCTTTTCTGCAGTCACTTGGGTACGCCCCCGTGTCCGCTGGGCACGGGGCGTGTTCAGCCTTCTGATATCTTGTTTTTGCTTGGGAAGATGATGTCGAGGGGTCGGACATGCCACGTTTATTCCTTTTCTTGTATTTGTGTTAGATTTAGCTGTATTTTTGCTTTTTTTGTTCATTTACGCTCATTTAACCCTGAAAATACAAAAGGAAGACAAAATCAAACTTTTCCCAACATTAATACTAAAAAAGGGTTAGTTTTATGCCTCTTTTGATGTAATTTATATGTTGCATTTTACATACATTAAATACCCCCACACTTGAATCTTTGCTTGTCCTCAAGCAAAACTTTTTTCTTATGTGGCTTACACACCCAAATGGAATGGGTAGAAGAGAAGTTTTGGGCTTGTCTAGAGTGTCGGGATTCCAAGATCTTTATTAGGTTTTATTTTTATATTATTTACAATCCTATTCGTTATGATTTATTTAGAACGTTACATAAGAGAAATTACTTATTTGGGTATAACATGCCTCTTTAAAATTCCATTTATATACAAGTTCACATACCTCACGGGGGGTCACTCAACACTCGGCCGAAGATGTATTTTTGTGAAACACTCGAGACCGGCATGAAACTTACTTCTACCATATGCTTGCCAAGCAATCAATCCCCTTCCTTTTTAACTATAAACCTTTGTAAATATCAAGAGGACTTTGGGGAAGGGTTAGGCTTGGGTTAAAGGTAGGTGGTTTTGGGTTAGTGGTTAGTAGAAAAAGGGCGAAAGGCGTAAAAAGCGTCGGTTTTCGTAAAACATTTTGTTTTTGTGACTTTTTATTTTAATGAAGCATTTTTCAAACAAAGTTTCTTTTGATGAACTTGTTTGTTTATTGCTAAACTTCATCATTTTTTTTTATAAGGAAGTCACAAGAAAACTGAGCTTTTTACTAAAATAAAGGGTTTAAAGTGAAAAAGGGTTTTGGTGGGTAAAGGGTGTTTGTTTTGGGTTTAGAAATGAAAAGGTTTAGGCTCAAAGGGGTTAACTAGGGGGATTTTGGGTAGGTGGTAAAAAAAAGAAAAATAATGGTGTTGAAATAAAATGGGTTAGTCGTAATGCCTCCGTCATTTACTTACTCGGGTTTAAGTTGGTAAGGACCGGGAATGTATCGTCATGGCAAGTTCTAGAGTCGTAGGAAACCAAGCGGTCATTCACACAAGAAACGAAAGGTGAGCATTTAGTTTAAAGACGTGTATTTGTATGCTCAATTAAAGGCTCAAAACTTACTTTTTGTGGGAATGGGTTTTTAATGTGATCAAGTATATATAATCAAATTTTAACTAGATTTGTCATGCCGTTTCATAATTTTCTTATGTTGGTTCTTTTTATCACAACGCTATCGGTTGTATATTTATAAAAATATAACCTTTTTAGAACTTGTTATTCCCAATTTAAACCAAGACAAGTAAAAAAAATGAAAAGTTTATGAAAAAATTTGGGGTGTTTAGAGTTTCCAATAGAGTTTTGTGTAAGACTTGTAATTAGGACTTGCAAAATTCAAGGTTTTAGCATCCCCCATACTTAAATTACACATTGTCCTCAATGTATCCCAAAAATAAGTTTTTAGGTTGATTGAATGTGTAAAAAGGTGTGTTAAACAAAAATTTCATGTTACTGGGCATCTGGACACGGGCCCGTGTCGGATGAGCATGGCCCCGTGGTCAGATTGCCAGTAACGAGAACTTACAGAAGATGGACACGGGGGTGTGTCTGGTGAACACGACCCCGTGTGTGTCAAAAGTCTGCATAAACAACACAAACAGCAGGTCTGGACGGTGGGCACGGGGGCGTGTCGGCTGGGCACGACCCCGTGTGGACAATCTGCAAACATGTAAAACAGGTTTTTGCTTTCGATTCTGCTGTCCCGACTTTAGTAGCACTAATGTTTAGTGCTCTAAGCCTCGTATGTACCTGTTTTACTAATAAATACCACACCAAACAATAACCAACATCCTAAATTACCAAAGTTTAATCATCCATGTCACAAAATAAAAAGAAAAGAAATGCAGAAAATTAAAAAGTGTCAAAGGAAGTAAATTGTTCAACAAATGGCACGCAGGCCATGTAATTGTTTTTGAGATAAGGGGGTTAACCTGTTAGACCTTGGACCATGTGATGCTACCTCCGACTCCTCCCGCTCAATCCATGTTCTCGTCTTCATCATCATCATCCCCTCCATGGCCCGCCATATACTCTCGGATGTTTCCAATATCATCCTGCATGGCGGAGATATTTCTCTCTATCGCTCCAACCAGGGTGTATGTGTTGTTGGCCATGTTGTAGGTGTTCCTGGTGCACATAAGGTTTTCCTGCAATAAATCATGTAAGCTTTGAAAGTTAGGAAAGCCACCTCCTTGAGAGGAGGATTGACCCAGATCACCATGGTGTTGGTAGTGGTACTGGGGAGGAGGACGTATGTGTGGAGCGTGTAGGACTAGAGCTTCTTGAGGGTTCCATGCATGCCCTTGAACCATTTGAAAACTGACCGTCCCGTTTTCCGCTTCATAGATCAAGTTCGTGGAGCGGAAAATGACCATGTCCACTTTTCCCAACTACGGTCCTTTGTGAAAGGACCTCGGCATCCGCACAAAGTGTTTGAAAAGGCGGTAAATCTACCCTTCAAACAGGATAGGAGTCGGGGGAGTAGCAAGCTGGTTCAGGTGCATGTTTCGGAGTAGCAGGTATGGAACATCAAGGTTGACACGGTTGTGAATGCAATGGAGAACTAACAGACCACGCAACCCTACAACACCACCATTGTCGTGTCTCTGGCAGAGAGAGTAGCTGAGAACCCCGTGGATGTAGCGATAAAGAGGGTCTCTCAACTGTGTGCTCTTAGTTCAGCTCGGGTTATAGAGACCCTCCCCAATTTCAGCCCAAGCAGCTTGGCGTTGGTTTTCTGTAAGCTCGCAGAGGCCGCCGGTGTTCTCTTCATCCCCAGAATCCTCTTCCGAGTACAACCCGTGTCACACCCCGATTTCCACGTGTCACCGGTGGGCCCAGTGGGGAGTATCGTGACGTGGTTGGCAACATAATAGTCAAACAACACAATATATAAATGCACAGCGGAAGCAATTGAAAGATATAATATTTCAACCGAATAATATATTGTTATATCATATATCACAACAGTCGATTGTTTATCCACAGACGGATCGAAAAATAAAATGGAAACAGTAGTTCAACAGACTTTAGGCATCTTAAGCTTGCGAGACTTCTATCGATGCTAAGGAGAAATCCCAGCCAATTACGCTTAGTACCTGCATTTAATCTTTTTGGGAAAATACGTCAGTTTACACTGGTAAATACAATCAACTGACTCATTTTAAAAAATGATTGAAAATTGATTTGGATGCACGTGGCATAAACATTTTATTTAACTTGGGAGAATTATTTAAATATATAATCTTGTGAACGAATTACATGTTCCTTGTGCGTTCAGTAGCCCGGATCATGTCCGGGTTAAAGATCAATAGACACACCACATTATTCTCTTGTGCACTGACGGGTGTACGCCTACACCCCGCGCTTAAGTCGTAGCCATTTCGTAAAATGATGCCAAGGATATCCGGGACATGGTCATTAACCCCCCAAAGGCTTTAAGTAACAAGACTGTTTAAACGAGCCGATTAAATTATTCAATTAACCACCCAACGATGGAAGATTTGATGTCCGATCAAGCGGTATTCTATATACCGTAACCCAAGCCAGTATAGGGAAAATAAGTTAAAAGTATTTACCTGAGCAATGTAATAATCACAATAAGCAAATTGCAAGTAGCTTTTACTGGTACTCCTAATCTGGAACGAAGGTTTATAATAACCTATTAGAATCCTAACGGGTCTTTAATTAAGCTTAAGCTTAGACCGGTTAGTTTCAAAGATACGGTTCGTACGCACGATTAAGCGAAGACCGGATAGAATGTGATTTAGACCCGACAAGTTCAGAGACTTGTTTAATATGGGTATTTCATACACATTCTGGATTTTGAGATAAAACCGATAAGGTTTGACCCGTTTCGGCTAATTTATGTAAACTAGTTACATAAACCGAACCGAACGCGTAATAAGCGTAACGGGTAATTATTAGAGCCATTTATAGGTTTCCTAAGTTAATATGCTCCAAATATGTTGTGACATCAGTAAGATATCATTTATTATGCCCGAAATGAATTTAAACACAAACTATGCTCCGTAGGGGTAGTTTGGTCATTTATAGGGTGATAAAAGAGAGTTAAGTAATATCCTGAGTTACAGGTCTGATGTAATCAGTAAAGATAATCAATTTGCTAAGTTATATCAGTAGGGTATTGTATATAGGTGAAATTTATCAATTATAACCAAACTATGCGTCGTAGGGGCATTTTGGTAATTTCACATGAGCCGAAAAGCTCAAAACTGAAGTCTGAGTTAAACAACTTTTGCTTACTGTTAAAATATTATAATTTACCTCAAATATCAGTAGGTATCACCCTTTGTATGTTTAAAATAGTTTTTGTACATACTATGCGTTAAAAACGCTTAATAAGGCGATTAAAAGCCATTTCCGGGTTTGATACATAAAGCTGATATTTTTATTATTCCAGAAGGCTTAAAATAATTTATTTATCATTTCAGATCAGTATCAAAAGGTTTGGAGTCGATTAGCTATGTAAAACTCATTTTATGGCCCGTAAGGGCAAAACCGACAATTACCGGATTAAGCCTACGACTACAAGTTATGCTCAGCCTAAAATTAATTAAAAATCTTCAAAAATCCCAAAATAATATATTACATCAGTGGGTAATAAGTTTGATATCAAAAAGTAGGCTTAGATAGGCCATATGCTAATTATGTCGTTTAATTAACATAAAGCTTTCAATTTACGCTAATGAGCATAACTCTCAAACTACACCTCAAACTGATGTCAAACTTTGGGTATAAGTTTATAAATCAGTAATTAAGGTTTCTAATCTTTTACATTTTCACAAATCACGTTTTAAGGTGAAAAGGGCATAATGGTCAACATATGAGCAATTAACGGAATCATGCGTATTAATTGGTTAACTAATGAACCATGGTGTATAATCACAGAGGGTTATACTAGCATGTAACCTGGTCCAAATAGAGCTCTAAGGTATTTCTAAATCAAACCAAAATGGGTCAGAACTGAAGTCAAAGCAAAAGTCAAAGCTTTGCGACTTTTGGTTCCGAACCGGGTCTAAACAGTAAATTGTCGGGTTGAACATGTTTAGACATGTTCTTACACTAATTACCAAGTTATATTAATGATCAAACAGGTTGTATGTGTTCTACATTGCTAATCATGCATAAATTAGAATTTAAGTATCCTGTTGACTTTTTATTAACAAGTTTGACCAAACATTTGACCTAGTTAGAGTGGGAATCAGGGGGAACCCTTTTAAGGGTTTATTACCCACATAATTACCAACTTATAACTACTTTTTATTCGACTAATCACTGGACCATTAGTGATTAATCTTAAAGTCAACCGTTAATTACGACGGTTTGACTTTTAAGCTATAACTAAGCAAAAACTTAACTAAGGAAGGATTAGCAAACTTACTGAAGTCCTATGCTTGATTAGGAAGGTCTTGTGTCTGCTCTTAAGCTCCCAAAAGTTCCAGAATTGCACAAGAAGTGAATGAACAAATGGTTGCAACTCATGGCCCTTTTATAGTGAATTTTTCACCATAAAATGTTGACACACAAGTCTACTACTGACCATAACTCATCCACAAGTGTCCCTAGATGTCTAGGGGTTGTTTAGGGGTCAAGCAAGATGAGGAAAATCGTTTAAAGGTCGTTTAGTGCGTTTAAACAGCAAACAGGCGAATCTGTTGGAGCTGGGCATTCCTTGCGCACCGTAAACATAAGTATTGCGGTGCACAAGCCTTCTGATCAGACTTCAAAATTTCTAGTTGTTTGCATATATGTCTCTTGGCCCTTCCGAAAGGTCAACTAACTTATATTTTGCACTTTGATCCCTCCATAATTTACCTACAAGGGCTTTAGGACTTATACCCATTTTGTTAAGTCCCCGGTTAACTTTATTGTTACCCGAAAAGTCCTAACTTTCAACGTTGACGCTTTAACCCCTCGCATACGAATTTGATCATAACTTTCTCATACGATAAAGAAACCTTATGAAATTTATATCGTGCATTCTAGTGAGCATAATTAACCGTTAGAAAGCTTCGGGTTTGCTAAAAGGTCACTCAGAGGTATAACTTAAACATGTTGACACATTTAACCACTGTAGTTTGTAATCTCTCACTTTCTTTCATATTTAGCTCCGTATGATCCATGATTTATTCGTTCGAAGGTATGAGCATCATGTAGGGTTAATGTACAATATATTTATTCACTGTTGACATTTAGAACTCGTATATTAACATACTTTCCATGATTGTCAACTTTAGTCCTTTCAGAACATTCTTTCACACGTTCAATCATATGACACGTGTCAATACATTATAGGAAGTGAATTTTCGAGGTGTTAGATCCTCACCCCCTTAAAATAAATCTCGACCTCGAGATTTCCTTAAAGTAAAGGAAGTACTTTTCTGTCGTATCATGGATTTAATTTCCATAGTATATTTGGGCTTCCAAGGGTATCCCAGTTGACCTATACAAGAGGTGCATACTTTCTTTTGGAGCTCCTTAACCTGTCGATTCTCAATCGACATAGGTTGCTCATACTATTATAGATCTGCATATCATTATGTGATAGTGCTTTTCGACTTATTGGTGACACGTCGCTAAATCATTAGTGTGAGTCACATTGCGCGTTCCACCAAGCTCCTAAATTAGGTCTTAGCTCGTAAGCTATTTAGTCTTGATACCTTCGAATCCTTTGAATGAATTTATATATTCCAAGCTTAACTAAACTAAAATTACTACTCGGCACACCCTTCTAGGGTGTTATCTTTTGTTGAACTTTATCTTTTAACCAGAACTTAGGAGGGTTGTTATTTTCATAAATCCTTGATTTCCTGCCGTATACTGCCAACTTACAATCGATTATGGATTTGTATGATCTTATTTGTTGTTTCCTAGGCAACTTTCAGATCTTAATAATTGGACTTACCAATTCTCTATCTAACAATAGATGTTTAACATTCCATCTATACAAGGTCTCCAAAGGAGTAGCCTTAATACTTACATGTCAATTATTATAGAAAAGCTTATCTTAAGGTGGGATGGTCTTCCCAACCATTGCTTAAAACTAATCTTAAGGAGTAGCTAATCCTTATAGCTAGTTGAATAACTCAACGATCCGGGGTAGTTGATGGCGATTCTTAATCGTTGTTAAAATAGGGTTGCAGTAATGTGTGCATAAGCAAAATGAACCGTCTTTCTTATCTAACAATATCAAGCTCTCGGAATATCGAGTTAGGCTATATGATCCCTCTATTTTAAAGCTTAGTTAATCAGGGTTTCGATTCTTCCAATGGTGGTACTAGCCGTCTTGGGGATTTCATGATAATACAGCCTTAAATGGGATATAAATCTTGATTCTACCTGCCTCTCAGGGGTAAACAGGGTAATCTTAGGAGAAGATAATCAAGATACAAGGAGGTTACAAAGATTTCCATATCTCAGGCTCCAGTTCACCCATCATTGCTTGTGTCAAACACGTGACACCTTTATGTTACTAGTCCACGAATTCCTTAATCGGAAACATTTACTTGGACAATTCCATTCTGGATATCTCCTTTGAATACCATTAGTTGACTTTAGTACCATATGATCATTGGGATATCTTTGTGGTTCCATGCATTAAACCTCCATACTGATCAGGCATGGAAGCAATCTATGGAACTTATTAAGATACACCAATCCTCATGTGGCGCTTTTATCATACCATCTGGTATCCGGAATCGATAAAGATTAAAGAGATATCAATTATATATGCTGACACACTTCCTCTTAGAAAGAGGACATTTCGAAAACTCTACGTCTGAAGGTTTCTGATAGGAACAAAAGAAATGGTTCTTAATGGATATAAACATCCATCTAATGTTGCTGAAGCAGTCTCTGAGGTACTATCGACCAATTTTACTTTATACTTAACGCTTAGAATTTCAACAGGCATTTTTAATGATTTACAAAATCTATTGTCTATGAAAGACTTATCTGAACCTGAATCAAATCATATTCTAGTATGAGCGTTATTGATAAAGAAAGTACGTGTTGTGACATCGTCATCCTGAATAGCCTCTTGAGCATTCATCTTAGAGCTTCCAGCTTTGGTCTTCTTAACTTCCTCAAGCTTTTTAGCGTATTTAGGGCAGTTGGTCTTAATGTGCCCTTTTTCATTGCAACCATAGCAGGTTGCGTCTCCCAATCTCTTGCAATTCAAGGTCTTATGCTCCTTGGACTTGCAGATTCCACAGAGTAGAGGCTGAGATTCATATCTGCATTTCCCGAGGTGGTATTTCCTACAGGTTTTGCATCTGGTCTCTTCACCGGTCTGTTGTTTGTCCTTCAAATCCTTCCCAGACTTAGTTGCTCCTTCCTTGGCAGCATTAGGGCAGTTAGTACTGATGTGGCCCTTTTCGCCGCAGCTGAAACAATTTGCATTCTTTATGTCCCTACATTCGTGGGACTGGTGGCCAGCTCTTTTACAGATGCCACATTGCTTTATCTTTTGATTTGATCAATATTGTCCCCAGTGTCTTCTTTTGCAGGTTTTACATTCGGGTTTTGCCTCCTTTGGTTTGGAATGGGTATAGTTTGAACCAGTCTTACCCTTTTTGTAACTCCTATTTGGGGTTTTATTGCACTTTCGCTTATGAAACTTCAACACACGGTCCACAGCGTTGTTTACGGATGTATTTATCATAGCCTGAAACTCGGTGCTTGTTAAGTTCAGTCTTGCATCATCATTCTGATCAACTGGATGATTGTGAGCTTCAGAGGAGTCAGCCATGGTGAAGCTTTGAAGGCTACTAACCAAGTAGTAAAAATTTGTTTAATCATATAGCGAATTGTCGAATTTGATGAATAAATAGCCATGGTGCAATTAAACCATATAGGCCAATAGATAGCATTTAATTTATTTGATTATGTTTTGCCTAAGTTTTTAAATAAACTATCTTTGGCGTTTAAGCGGAATATAATCCTTCATATTTATTAGACAGGGGACATAAGTCACGACTGCCAATGTCATACTGACATCTTTTATATATGGCACATGGGCTTGTTCCAAAGGACTTTTGATGGCTCAGAAGCCTTGTCACTAGGGAAATTTTAAAACATAATCAATGATTCCTTTGGATTGGAAAATTTCATAGTTCATTGTCTTGACAAGAAGTTATGAAATAAAACTATCTTTTTCATGTATTCATCTTTACCCGTAGGTATACACCTCGAATGGATGTTTTGATGCGTACATCATGTTCGACGTTTATTAGCCATGATTCCTATTGATCATTAGGCTAAACAAGGGGTTTGGAAAAAATTCCTAATGTAAAGATGACAAGTGTGATTTGATCGCATCACTGTTGCCAGGAATGTTAATATATTTACAATGTTACAAGGATTTGGATCCCTTGAATAGGTTCTACCATCTTGGCCTTGTCTGGAATGACATACAGGCTAGGTCGTACTTTTAAGATTCTTTTTAATATGTATACTGGCAGGAAAATAAAGATATTTATTTTATTCAGGATTTTTATCATAATCCTAATTTATAAGTTAATAATAGCACAAATGGCCTAGTCGCGTAGACAAGTTTAATTTATAAGCCATGATTTCAGAGAATCGAGGCATTAAGGTTTTACTAATAGCATAAATGGCCTAGTCGCGTAGACAAGTTTAATTTATAAGCCATGATTTCAGAGAATCGAGGCATTAATGTTTTAATAATAGCACAAATGGCCTAGTCACAAGGACAATTATAAATTATAAGCTATGATTTCAGAGAATCAAAGCATTTAGGTTTGAACATAGTTCATTACCTTTCTCGGACAGGGAGTCATCGCTACCACTGTCTTTTGGCTCATGTAGAAATGAGCAAGGCCCGTAGGCACTATATTACCAATGTATGGTCAAAATAGGATCATCCTAATTGATGATTTAAACCCATGATTCAGAGATCATTATATTGGGTTAGGAATCTTTTGAAGAATCCTATATAAAAATGACGTGTGTGATTTTTAATGAATCACGTCCGCCAGGAGCGTTAACACGTTTTCAGATGTTAACAGGGATTCGAATCTTTTAAACAGGTCTTACCATTTTGGCCAGGTCTTTATAATGACACTCAGGCTAGGTTTCACTCTTAAGATTCTTTTAATATTTAACACAGAGCAATCCTAAATTGAAATGTTAACGAGGATCTGTATCTAATTGTGGAACTATCGTCTTGGCCTTGTCTTAATGTGACACATGGCTAGGTCTTGTCCTTTTTAGATTTTGCCATTTTATTATAATGGTAGATCTTATAATATAGGAATGATATTTTAAATATAATCGTTCCTTTAAAATTTAAACAAGTATATGGTTGCCCTAAACGGGACTTCTACTGAAAATGACTCGCCCATGCAAGAGCTAATCGGAAAATAACAAAGGAACCAAATAAGGACAAATACAACGAATTAGAATTTGTCCTATGTTCTTGTCTAGACTCAAGAATGTGCAACTGTGTAACTGAGATTAAACACAAAAGGCTAGCGTTTAATTCACGCAGTGTTGGCCCTGATACCAACCTGTCACACCCCGATTTCCACGTGTCACCGGTGGGCCCAGTGGGGAGTATCGTGACGTGGTTGGCAACATAATAGTCAAACAACACAATATATAAATGCACAGCGGAAGCAATTGAAAGATATAATATTTCAACCGAATAATATATTGTAATATCATATATCACAACAGTCGATTGTTTATCCACAGACGGATCGAAAAATAAAATGGAAACAGTAGTTCAACAGACTTTAGGCATCTTAAGCTTGCGAGACTTCTATCGATGCTAAGGAGAAATCCCAGCCAATTACGCTTAGTACCTGCATTTAATCTTTTTGGGAAAATACGTCAGTTTACACTGGTAAATACAATCAACTGACTCATTTTAAAAATGATTGAAAATTGATTTGGATGCACGTGGCATAAACATTTTATTTAACTTGGGAGAATTATTTAAATATATAATCTTGTGAACGAATTACATGTTCCTTGTGCGTTCAGTAGCCCAGATCGTGTCCGGGTTAAAGATCAATAGACACACCACATTATTCTTTTGTGCACTGACGGGTGTACGCCTACACCCCGCGCTTAAGTCGTGGCCATTTCGTAAAATGATGCCAAGGATATCCGGGACATGGTCATTAACCCCCCAAAGGCTTTAAGTAACAAGACTGTTTAAACGAGCCGATCAAATTATTCAATTAACCACCCAACGATGGAAGATTTGATGCCCGATCAAGCGGTATTCTATATACCGTAACCCAAGCCCGTATAGGGAAAATAAGTTAAAAGTATTTACCTGAGCAATGTAATAATCACAATAAGCAAATTGCAAGTAGCTTTTACTGGTACTCCTAATCTGGAACGAAGGTTTATAATAACCTATTAGAATCCTAACGGGTCTTTAATTAAGCTTAAGCTTAGACCGGTTAGTTTCAAAGATACGGTTCGTACGCACGATTAAGCGAAGACCGGATAGAATGTGATTTAGACCCGACAAGTTCAGAGACTTGTTTAATATGGGTATTTCATACACATTCTGGATTTTGAGATAAAACCGATAAGGTTTGACCCGTTTCGGCTAATTTATGTAAACTAGTTACATAAACCGAACCGAACGCGTAATAAGCGTAACGGGTAATTATTAGAGCCATTTACAGGTTTCCTAAGTTAATATGCTCCAAATATGTTGTGACATCAGTAAGATATCATTTATTATGCCCGTAATGAATTTAAACACAAACTATGCCCCGTAGGGTAGTTTGGTCATTTATAGGGTGATAAAAGAGAGTTAAGTAATATCCTGAGTTACAGGTCTGATGTAATCAGCAAAGATAATCAATTTGCTAAGTTATATCAGTAGGGTATTGTATATATGTGAAATTTATCAATTATAACCAAACTATGTGCCGTAGGGGCATTTTGGTAATTTCACATGAGCCGAAAAACTCCAAACTGAAGTCTGAGTTAAACAACTTTTGCTTACTGTTAAAATATTATAATTTACCTCAAATATCAGTAGGTATCACCCTTTGTATGTTTAAAATAGTTTTTGTACATACTATACGTTAAAAACGCTTAATAAGGCGATTAAAAGCCATTTCCGGGTTTGATACATAAAGCTGATATTTTTATTATTCCAGAAGGCTTAAAATAATTTATTTATCATTTAAGATCAGTAGCAAAAGGTTTGGAGTCGATTAGCTATGTAAAACTCATTTTATGGCCCGTGAGGGCAAAACCGACAATTACCGGATTAAGCCTACGACTACAAGTTATGCTCAGCCTAAAATTAATTAAAAATCTTCAAAAAATCCCAAAATAATATATTACATCAGTGGGTAATAATTTTGATATCAAAAAGTAGGCTTAGATAGGCCATATGCTAATTATGTCGTTTAATTAACATAAAGCTTTCAATTTACGCTAATGAGCATAACTCTCAAACTACACCTCAAAATGATGTCAAACTTTGGGTACAAGTTTATAAATCAGTAATTAAGGTTTCTACTCTTTTACATTTTCACAAATCACGTTTTAAGGTGAAAAGGGCATAATGGTCAACATATGAGCAATTAACGGAATCATGCGTATTAATTGGTTAACTAATGAACCATGGTGTATAATCACAGAGGGTTATACTAGCATGTAACCTGGTCCAAATAGAGCTCTAAGGTATTTCTAAATCATACCAAAACGGGTCAGAACTGAAGTCAAAGCAAAAGTCAAAGCTTTGCGACTTTTGGTTCCGAACCGGGTCTAAACAGTAAATTGTCGGGTTGAACATGTTTAGACATGTTCTTACACTAATTACCAAGTTATATTAATGATCAAACAGGTTGTATGTGTTCTACATTGCTAATCATGCATAAATTAGAATTTAAGTATCCTGTTGACTTTTTATTAACAAGTTTGACCCGACATTTGACCTAGTTAGAGTGGGAATCAGGGGGAACCCTTTTAAGGGTTTATTACCCATATAATTACCAACTTATAACTACTTTTGATTTGACTAATCGTTTAGTGCGTTTAAACAGCAAACAGGCGAATCTGTTGGAGCTGGGCATTCCTTGCGCACCGTAAACATAAGTATTGCGGTGCACAAGCCTTCTGATCAGACTTCAAAATTTCTAGTTGTTTGCATATATGTCTCTTGGCCCTTCCGAAAGGTCAACTAACTTATATTTTGCACTTTGATCCCTCCATAATTTACCTACAAGGGCTTTAGGACTTATACCCATTTTGTTAAGTCCCCGGTTAACTTTATTGTTACCCGAAAAGTCCTAACTTTCAACGTTGACGCTTTAACCCCTCGCATACGAATTTGATCATAACTTTCTCATACGATAACGAAACCTTATGAAATTTATATCGTGCATTCTAGTGAGCATAATTAACCGTTACAAAGCTTCGGGTTTGCTAAAAGATTACTCAGAGGTATAACTTAAACATCTTGACACATTTAACCCCTGTAGTTTGTAATCTCTCACTTTCTTTCATATTTAGCTCCGTATGATCCATGATTTATTCGTTCGAAGGTATGAGCATCATGTAGGGTTAATGTACAATATATTTATTCACTGTTGACATTTAGAACTCGTATATTAACATACTTTCCATGATTGTCAACTTTAGTCCTTTCAGAACATTCTTTCACACGTTCAATCATATGACACGTGTCAATATATTATAGGACGTGAATTTTAGAGGTGTTACAACCCGACTATTTCCCCGAATTGTGCGACTGAAATCGAGTACAATGTCCCTCCACAACGTAACTCTACCCCATTGTCACACCCTAATATTTCCACGTAATACCGGTGGGCCCGGTGGGGAGTATCGTGACGTAGTTGATATCATCATAGACAAATAGTTACAGTTCAAGGCACAACGGAAGTCTAAAGTAAAAAAATATTACAAACCGAATAAAAGTAACATAAAGTATTACAACGGAATGTAAAGAGATCCACAGGCGGACCAAAAGATAAACAGAATTATTGTTCAACAGATTCTTAAACATCTAAAGCTTGCAAGACTCTTTATTCGATGCCAGGAGTAGCCAGCCCATTTCGCTTAGTACCTTCACTTAGCCTTTTTGAAAAATACGTCAGTTTACACTGGTAAATACAATTAACCGACTCTTTTGAAAAGTGTTTATAAAAAAATTGATTTAATGCACAAGGCACAAATATCCTTTTATAACTTGGGATAATTATTCAAAAATAATCTTGTAAAAGAATTATATGTTTGTTATACGTTCAGTAGCCCGGGTTGAATACCGGGTTAAAGATTAATAGACACACCACATAATATAACCTACGGCGAGTTATTCTCGAACAGGCAGATATATCATTTTACATACGCACCGGCAGGTGTATGCCTACACCTCGTGCTTAAGTCGTGGCCATTTCAATGAATGAGCCGAGGATATCCAGGACATGGTCATTAACCCCCCAAAGGCTTAAAACAAACAAAACAGATTAAACGGGTTATCTCAATGATTTAACCTTCATATGATTAAAAATTCAATACCCGACCAAGCGGTATTTTATATACCGTACCCCAAGCCCGTATAAGGGAAAATAAGTTAAATGTAATTACCTGAGCGAAAATATAATTTTATTCCCAACCGTAAATCAATCAAGCAAGTACAGATAGCTTTTAATGGGCTCCTAATTGAAGTACTTAGCACGAGTAATGATCCTTAGAAAACGACCTTGAGCTCCAGGAGGCTCCCAAGAGTGAGTTATGAATGAATTTTGAGAATGTGCCATGAACTAGCAAACAAGAGGTGCTTATATAGCCAAATATAATTCACAAGATCATTCCACACAAGTCTACAAATGTTTTCTGATGATCCCAGGTGTCCCCTATGCATGTAATACTGTTGGCTCAATCCCTGAAATCGAAAACCATCATGCAATGGCGGTGTAACCTGCTGAACTTGCACTTGTCCACTTCTGGCTGTATCTGGCAGTTCCTCGCGGCCCGCGTAGGCATAAGCCTTGGCTTACGCGGCCCACGTCAATGGGGAGAATCGGTTTTAAGTTTCCAAATCTTGCAATTTCAGTCCCTGGTCCATTTAAACTTTATTTTACTTTCATTTATTGCATTTTGGACCCCATAGTTATCTTTTAAGGACCTTAGGTCATAAACTAACTCCGTTAAGCTCCCGGTTAGTCGTACGATCACCCGAAAAGTCTTGTTTACTTTGAAACTCCACAAAATTAATATCCAACATTCTTGGAAGCGAAATATACAATTATTACAATGTTCTTGGGATCGTTAAATGGTCACTTAGAGGTTACTTTCAACATGTTGAGACTTTTAACCCGTATGTTTCGTAAGATCCTTATTTTGAGCACAAACAACTTTCTAAGTTCGATAAATTATTCGTTAAAGAACACGAACGTCGTGTGAGGTCAATCAGAGGCACAAGAATGGCATGTTGACACTTTGGATCCCTTTTATTAGCATACTTACATTGTTTGACCATTTTAGTTCCTTGGAAATAATTCCTTACACGTTTAAAGTCCATGACACGTGTCTTTATTATATTTGTCGTGATTTTATGAGGTGTTACATCCTCACCCCCTTAAAAGAAATCTCGACCTCGAGATTTACTGAAATAAATGAGGCTACTTCTGTTTCATTGTGGACTCAACCTCCCACGTATATTCGGGACCTCTACGGGCATCCTACTTAACCTTCACAATCGGCACGTGCTTCTTTCGAAGCTTCTTAACATGTCGATCGTCGATCGAAAAAGGTTTTTCAACAAAATTTAAGCTCTCGTCTATATGCACATCCTTATGTGACATGGCTAGCGATTCATCGGCTAGACACTTTTTCAAGTTGCGGATGTGGAACACATTATGGATTCCACTGAGCTCTTCAGGCAGATTTAGCTTGTAAGCTACAGTCCCAACACATTCGATGATCTCGAATGGTCCTATGTATCTGGGGCTCAACTTGCCCTTCTTGCTAAAACGCATTACCCCTTTCCAGGGTGATACCTTAAGTAACACTTTGTCACCTACCTCGAATTTTAGAGGTTTACACCTTTTATCTGCATAGCTTTTCTTCCTATCCCTGGCAGCTTTGAGACGATCACGTATCTGCACAATTTTATATGTCATCTCCAGGACTATATCAGGTCCTATTAGTTGGACATCTCCAATTTCCGCCCAACAAACTAGCGTTCTGCATTTCCTTCCGTACAATGCCTCAAAAGGCGCTGCTTGAATACTTGAATGATAACTGTTATTGTACGAGAATTCAATTAATGAAAGATGGTCATCCCAAATTCCTCCTAAATCAATAACGCAAGCCCGTAACATATCCTCAAGCGTTTGAATTGTACGCTCGCTTTGCCCATTCGTCTGAGGATGATAAGCAGTGCTGAAGTTTAGACGAGTGCCTAGGGATTGTTGAAAGCTTTTCCAAAAGTGAGATGTATATCTCGTATCCCTATCAGAGATGATAGACACTGGCACTCCATGAAGAGATACAATCTCATCCACGTACAGCTAAGCTAACTTGTCAGAGCTGTGAGTTTCCTTAATAGGTAAGAAGTGGGCTGACTTAGTCAACCTGTCGACTATAACCCAAATAGTATCATTTCCTCGCTTTGTCTTTGGTAACTTTGTGATAAAATCCATGGTTACCATTTCTCATTTCCAAGTGGGAAGTTCAGGCTGTTGCAGCAAACCTGACGACTTCTAGTGTTCGGCTTTAACTTGCGCGCATGTCAAACATTTGTCCACATAAGTGGCTATAGATTTCTTGAAACCTATTCACCAATAATTTGCCTTTAAATCCTGGTACATCTAATCACTACCAGGATGGACAGAATACTTGGAACTATGGGCTTCTTGAAGAATCATATCCCTAAGTCCTCCATAAATTGGAACCCATATTCGTCCATTCAATCTTAGGATCCCATCCTTGCTATACGATAGTTGTTTCGCAGTTATGCCCAGCTTTTCATTTGGATAGTTAGCTTCTAATACAGTTTCCTTCTATGCGGCTAACAATCTTTTATTCAAGCTGTTCTTCAATACAATGCTCTTGGCATTGATTCTAATGGGCTTAACTCTTTCTTTCCTACTCAAGGAATTGGCGACCACATTCGCCTTGCTTGGATGATATCGGATTTCACAATCATAATTGTTCAGCGTCTCCATCCATCGACGCTGTCTCAAGTTCAGATCCTTTTGGTTAAACAGATGCTAAAGGCTCTTATGATCAGAATAGATCACACACTTGGTACCATATAAATAATGCCTCCAAAGTTTTAGTGCAAATACAACGGCACCCAATTCAAAATCGTGGGTGGTGTAATTCTTTTCGTGCACCTTTAATTGTCGGGAAGCATATGCAATGACCTTGCCTCTTTGCATGAGTACACAACCCATTCCAGTATGTGATGCATCGCAGTATATCACAAATTCTTCAACTCCTTCAGGCAATGTCAAAACCGGAGCATTGCTCAACCTTTGCTTAAGAATCTCAAAGGATTCTTGTTGCTTAGGACCCCAATCAAACTTTATATTCTTTCTGGTTAATGAAGTTAGGGGTGCAGCAATCCTTGAGAAATTTTCAATAAAACGCCTATAGTATCCTGCCAGACCCAAGAAGCTGCGAATCTCTGTGGGCGTCTTCGGTTCTTGCCAATTCATGATGGCTTCAATCTTAGCGGGATCCACCTGGATACCACGCTCGCTAACCATATGTCCAAGAAATTGGACTTCACGAAGCCAAAACTCACACTTTGAGAACTTGGCGTAGAGCTTCTCTTGCTGAAGAAGTTTAAGGATACATCGAAGGTGTTTTTCATGGTAAGCCTGGTTCTTTGAATAAATAAGAATGTCATCAATGAAGACGATGACAAAGTTGTGTAAGTAGGGTTTACAAACGCGATTCATGAGATCCATAAACGCTGCTGGTGCATTAGTGAGCCCGAAAGGCATCACCAAGAATTCGTAGTGACCATAACGAGTTTTGAATGCAGTCTTATGCACATCTTCATCTCTAACCTTCAGTTGATGGTAACTTGACCTTAAATCAATCTTGGAGAAGTAACTTGCTCCTTGAAATTGATCGAACAGATCGTCGATCCTGGGCAATGGATATGTGTTCTTGATTGTAACCTTGTTTACCTCGTAAAATCACGACCAATATAATAAAGACACGTATCATGGACTTTAAACGTGTAAGGAATTATTTCCAAGGGACTAAAATGGTCAAACAATGTAAATATGTTAGTAAAAGGGATCCAAAGTGTCAACATGCCATTCTTGTGCCTCTGATTGACCTCACACGACGTTCGTGTTCTTTAACGAATAATTTATCGAACTTAGAAAGTCGTTTGTGCTCAAAATAAGGATCTTATGAAACATAGGGGTTAAAAGTGTCAACATGTTGAAAGTAACCTCTGAGTGACCTTTTAACGATCCCAAGAACATTGTAATGATTGTATATTTTGCTTCCAAGAATGTTGGACATTAATTTTGTGGAGTTTCGAAGTAAACAAGACTTTTCGGGTGATCGTACGACTAACCGGGAGCTTAACGAAGTTAGTTTATGGCCTAAGGTCCTTAAAAGTTAAATATGGGGGTCCAAAATGCAATAAATGAAAGTAAAATAAAGTTTAAATGGACCAGGGACTGAAATTGCAAGATTTGGAAACTTGAAACCGATTCTCCCCATTGACGCGGGCCGCGTAAGCTAATGCTTATGCCTACGCTGGCTGCGAGGAACTGCCAGATACAACCAGAAGTGGACAGCTACAAGTTCAGCAGGTTACAAAGACTAAGCCAACAGTATTACATGCATAGGGGACACCTGTGATCATCAGAAAACATTTGTAGACTTGTGTGGAATGATCTTGTGAATTATATTTGGCTATATAAGCACCTCTTGTTTGCTAGTTCATGGCACATTCTCAAAATTCAATCATAACTCACTCTTGGGAGCCTCCTGGAGCTCAAGGTCGTTTTCTAAGGATCATTACTCGTGCTAAGTACTTCAATTAGGATCCCGGTAAAGGCTATCTGTACTTGCTTGATTGAATTACGGCTGGGAATAAAATTATATTTTCGCTCAGGTAAATACTTTTAACTTATTTTCCCTTATACGGACTTGGGGTAAGGTATATAAAATACCGCTTGGTCGAGTATTGAATTTTTAATTATATGAAGGTTAAATCATTGAGATAACCCATTTAATCTGTTTTGTTTGTTTTAAGCCTTTGGGGGGTTAATGACCATGTCCTGGATATCCTCGGCTCATTCATTGAAATGGCCACGACTTAAGCACGGGGTGTAGGCATACACCTGCCGGTGCGTATGTAAAATGATATACCTGCTTGTTCGAGAATAACTCGCCGTAGGTTATATTATGTGGTGTGTCTATTAATCTTTAACCCGGTATTCAACCCGGGCTACTAAACGTATAACAAACATATAATTCTTTTACAAGATTATTTTTAAATAATTATCCCAAGTTATAAAAGGATATTTGTGCCTTGTGCATTAAATCAATTTTTTTTATAAACACTTTTCAAAAGAGTCGATTAATTGTATTTACCAGTGTAAACTGACGTATTTTTCAAAAAGCCAAAGTGCAGGTACTAAGCGAAATGGGTTGGCTACTCCTAGCATCGAATAAAGAGTCTTGCAAGCTTTAGATGTTTAAGAATCTGTTGAACAATAATTATGTTTATCTTTTGGTCCGCCTGTGGATCTCTTTACATTCCATTGTAATACTTTATGTTACTTTCATTCAGTTTGTAATATTTTTTTTACTTTAGACTTCCGTTGTGCCTTGAACTGTGATTATTTGTCTATGATGATATCAACTACGTCACGATACTCACCACCGGGCGCACCGGTAATACGTGGAAATATCGGGGTGTGACACCCATCATTGTCAAACGGATCTGCTCTTGGCTTAAGGACAAACGTGCTGTAAAATTCCATGTTGTATTCATGCACGGAGTGAATCCGAGTGCAAAGAGCCACTCATAGTGGGCCGGTGACAATGTTGTTGAAGCGGTCTATTTGGTTCACTGCCTCAAGAGTGTCCATGCACACTTGTCGGGGGTTTTCCTCGGGCCTAGTTCTTAACACATCATAGCGCGCCTGAGCAGCCAACTCATTTGCGTTGAACCTGGTAAATTTCTTGGCCATCTGAAAGAACACACACCAAACAATTAGTACGAAACAGTGAAATTTTCGAAGAAAACTGAAAACAGTCGGCTGGACACTACCCCGTGTTCAGCGGACATGCCCCATGTTCGGCTGAATTTGGCTAGACACGACCCTGTGCTCGCGGAGCACGACCCCGTGTCCAGGCGTCTGTTTCTCCAAATTCCCAATTTTCGACCCGGTCCCGAAAACTTGAAAATTTTTGTTCCAAGAGAGGCGGTTTTCCCCGAAAATGAAACCCCAAGTGCCGTTTTTCCCTAAACAACCCGTTTACCCTTTCAATTTCATCTTTTTCATTTCAAAAACAAGGTTTGGGGTTTTTGTGAGAAATCGGGCAAATCTACAAACAATACAAGTTGATTTACTTCCTATAACATGTATCTACTCTAATGCTAACAGATTTATGCAAAAATTTGAGGTTCGATCCGGTTCAAGTTGAAGAACCCTAGATTTTTCCCCAAATTTTGATGTTAAACTACATGCAAGAACTTAATCTAACTAATTATAAGGATAGAATCATACCTTGACGTTGTTAGAAGAAGGGGAAACGTCGAAATCTGCAGGAATTTTCGCCGGAACCAGAGAGTTTTTGGGGAAACGGGGCGTGTGGAATGAAGAAACTGATTGAAAAAAGGGGGGGTTTATCCCGACAGTTGCGCGGACATGGCCCCGTGTTCGCTGAACACGGCCCCGTGGGCGGGCAAAATTAAATTATTTTTTTAGTTCTCGTGTGAGTGCCTCGTTTCCCAAAACTTGGTTTTAGAAATCTTACCGATTTAGATGTTTTCCCGACATTCACAACTTACAAGGTACGATGTTGATGCTTTCATTCTTCGACCGTTTGAAGCGAGATTTCTTCCTATTCATCCTCAATAAATCCTTGATAAAGCTTTAGCCGTTGGCCATTGACTTTGAATGGAATTCCATTCCGAGATTTAATTTTGACTTCACCGTGTGGGAAAATATGGGTGATGGAAAAAGGTCCTGACCACGTAGACTTTAATTTACCAGGAAATAATCGAAGTCATAAATTAAACAATAGAACCTGATCTCCTAATCGAAATTCATTTGGTTTAATGTGTTTATCATGCAAATTTTTCATTCTTTCCTTATAAATTTCGGAGTTAGAGTATGCATAATTCCTTAATTCGTCTAATTCATTTCATTGGCAAAATCGATTTTTACCGGCAATTTCTAAGTCTAAGTTTACATTTTTAATTGCCCAGTAGGCCTTGTGTTCTATTTCTACTGGCAAATGACAACTTTTCCCATAGACGAGCTTATATGGGGTTGTACTTATTGTTGTTTTGTACGCTGTTCGAAAAGCCCATAAAGCATCGTCTAATTTATCGTCCCATTCTTTTTTATTCAACCCTACGGTTTTTTCAATTATTCTTTTTAAACCTCTATTAGTCACATCGGCTTGTCCATTTGTTTGAGGGTGATATGCCGTTGAGACCCGGTGATAGACCCCTTACCTTGTTAAGATTTTTTCAAATTGATGGTTACAAAAATGGGTACCTCTATCACTTATTAAAGCTTTTGGTGTTCCAAAACGAGAGAATAATCTTTTCAGAAATCTTACCACGACTCTTCCATAGTTGGTTGGAAGTGCCTCGGCCTCGGCCCATTTAGACAACTAATCTACCGCCACAAGTATATATTTGTTTCCTTTTGACGGTGGGAAAGGTCCCATAAAGTCGAGTCCCCACACATCAAAAATTTCACAAACAAGAATGCCATTTTGTTGGAAGAAATATTACCTGATCTTTGGCAAGCGTCACATATCTTGACAAGACTTTGGGCGTCTTTGTAAATGGTTGGCCAATAAAATCCCGAATCAAATACCTTTCGTGCGGTACTAGCAGCACCATGATGTCCTCCGTATGGACCATCATGAAAATGGCGGAGAATTCTCCTTGCTTCACTACCATGTACGCATCGACGGATGAGTTGGTCGGCACACATGTTGAAAAGATAAGGATCTTCCCAAAAGTAGTGCTTTACATCGGCAAAGAATTTATTTCTTTGATGATGTGGCCATCCTTTTACGACTATATCGCTAGCTAGGTAGTTAGCATAGTCGGTGTACCATGGCTCTTCTCGGTATTCCACCATTTCCAGGGACTCCGTTGGGAATTTTCAATGATTTGCTCATCCCTGGTTGCGTCCAAAGCTGGATCTTCCAAGCACGAAAGATGATCTGCTGCGGTGTTTTCTACTCCTCTTTTGTCTTTTATTTCAATGTCAAATTCTTGGAGGTGTAGAAACCATCGAATCAAACGTGGTTTAGCATCATGTTTCTTGAAGAGATACCGAATGGCTGCATGATCTGTATAGACTATCGTTTTAGAAAGAACAAGATAAGAACGAAATCTATCAAAAGCAAATACCACGGCTAGTAATTCCTTTTCTGTTGTTGTATAATTTTCTTGTGCATCATTAAGTGTTTTACTAGCGTAATAAATTGGGTGAAAATGTTTATCTTTTCTTGGTCCCAAGACGGCTCCAACTGCAAAGTCACTTGCATCACACATGATTTCGAAAGGTAAATTCATCAGGCGCTATCATGATAGGTGCATTGACTAGCATTTCTTTTAATGTTAGAAATGCTTGGTTGCAATCCTTGTCAAAGATGAAATGGGCATCTTTTTCAAGTAATTTTGTTAGAGGCCTTGAGATTTTGGAAAAGTCTTTGATAAATCGTCTATAAAATCTGGCATGCCCTAGGAAACTTCTGATAACGGAGGATGGGGGTGGTAATCGAGAAATAGTATATATTTTTGCTCGATCTACCTCCATTCATTCGCTTGAGATTTTGTGGCCGAGTACTATTCCCTCCGTTACCATGAAATGGCATTTTTCCCAGTTAAGGGCGAGGTTAGTTTCCTCACATCGGGATAGCATTCGTTCAATGTTATCGAGGCATTGGTCGTATGAATCTCCAAAGATAGAAAAGTCGTCCATGAAGACTTCCATTGTCTTTTCTATCATGTCATGGAAGATGGCCACGTATCATCTGAACTTATTGTTTTTCAAATGATTTACAAAGACAAAGCAAATTACAAGGTTCATGATTAAACATTTTCTTAAACAGAAGTCATGAATCTTATTTTCACAAAACCTATGTACTCGCCGACATTTTTATGCTGACGTACCTATTTTCACATGTGTTTCAGGAAATGAAGCATAGGATTGATCAAGATACACTTAGGCGGACATGGGCCTTAGTAACAATAAAAGATGCAGACTAGTTAATTATGTTATGTTTCTTTGATTTTCAAGACATTGTAACTCGTGTATTTAATAAAACAATATTTCAATTTCCATGTGTTATGAAACAATGATTCTGTTACAACACTCCCCGACGTTTCCGCCACGTTTTGTATGTTCTACGTGGTCGGGGTGTGACAAAAGTGGTCAATTTCTTCTCTTGTATCGGGTGGTTCATCCTCATCTTCAATTAGGGGGTCATTATTGCCGAATGGATATTTCATTGAACGCTAAAGATCGACACTCTTTTTAAATTCCCCTAATTGAATAGATAAGTTGTTGTACTTCCAGTTTTTCAAGGCTTCGTGGGTTTTTACAAAAGGTCGTCCCAACACTAGAGGAGCGTCATCAAGGATGACAAAGTCTGTTGGGATTACCATTTGATTTGTTTGGACCAAGACATCCTCAACTACCCCTATTGATTTTTTTACTTTCCTATTAGATAAAAAAATGGGTATTTGAAGTGGAGAAAAATCACCAATACTTAATTTTTCAAAAATGTAGTTTGACATTATATTAACACAAAGATCTTTATCAATTGTAATATTACTAATAAAGGAATTTTGAAAAAAACATGGAACCGGTGTAATGTTAATTTCAAATGGATCTTCTTTTATTAGTGTAGTTTGATCATTTGTTAACTTAATGCTTACCGTTTCGTCAATTTTAGTCTTAGTGTTTAACTCTTTTAAAAACTTAGCATAAGTGGGTACTAAACAATGATTTTCGAAAGAAGGTGACAAGAGATTAATTTCTTCAAAATTAGACTCTTCTTGAATTTTAACGTTGTCGGACTCACCTTTTTCGTTGTTTAGCTCATGTGTCGGCTTTTCACTTATTTGTTCTTCCATTTTTACACTTTCAACTATCTCTTCTTTATTACAATTTAATTCTTCCCTTGCACGGGACTCCTCTTCCCTTGCACGGGATTCTTTTATCCAACGCTCGATAGTTTTAATGTGTTCTATTATCTTATTGGCTATGTGGGTGATAGAGTAAGGATCTGGATCCTCAAAGCTTGAATCCGGATGTTCGATCCTTGGTTCCTCATAATACTCATATGAAGTAGATGGTTCACACCATTGTTCCTCATTATAAGCATATGATGGATAAGGGTCATAACTTTGTTCTTCATAATACTCATACGAGGTGGGTTGTTTACGCCATGGTTCCTCATAATAAGCATATGAAGGTGGAGGCTCATATCTTGGTTCCTCAAAGCATGAGTATGGAGGCTCATACCTTGGTTCATCAAAATATGAGTATGAGCGTTTTAATAAAAGTGATTGGTTTTGTGCAGCACGGGGGCGTGTTCAGCAAACACGACCCCGTGTTTAGACTTTGTATCTGGGAGTTTTTAAAAAAATGTGCAGCACGGCCCCGTGTTCAGCCTACTGTAAATGCAAAAACTAACTAAAATGCAGAAAAATTCGCGCGTTTTAAAAAGGTTTTGAAAAATTGATTAGGTCGTCGATTTTAAGCTTTCTTAAAATCCTTGTGTCCCTGGCAGCGGTGCCAAAAACTTGATATGTGTCGGTGTGTATATATATATTTAAGTATATTTTTAGCCCTTTTTTAACACATTAGTCAAGTTTTAAACTTATAAAACACGATATTTTACTAACACTAAACACACATATAGGCAAGTGCACTCATCATGAGCGTAGTATAGCGTTGGTAAGATACCGAGGTCGACTAAGGACACAAGAGCTTTTAGTACCGGTTTATCCTCAACGTCTAATCAAATCAAAAATTTAGAAAAAGGTTTAAGACATGAAAATAAAAACAAAAATGCTGAAAATAAAAATAAAAAACAGATAGACAAGATGAATCACTTGGATCCGGCTCGCCTTTAGCGTAACCTTTGACGTTTTCCGCACTTTTGCACTTTTTAAGAGATTATCTTAGTTATAGTAGTAGGCCCCACTTTTGAAGGTGACGTTACCCTCAACCCAGTAGTTTGAGTTAGCAAGGATACAATCCTAAAGTGTTGGATTATTAGAAGATAATTAATTAAGTTATTAATGCGTAATGTGGTAGGCCACTCTTTTGAAGGTGACGTTACCCTCGGCTAAGTGGTTTGAGTCAGCAGGGATACAATCCCAATTAGCCGGGTTAATGTATTAATAGTAGTTTACAAATGAGGGGATCAAGCTATTCGCACTGTAACAGCTGTCTAATTTCTACTTGGATTTAATAGAATATGCATAATTTTATATAAATAGTAATTTAATTCTTCATAAGTACAAAAAAACAACGTTTAAAGTGATCATATATTAGTCCACGACCGACTAGTAAAAATATTCAAAACATGATTAGTGAAATTGTTTACAACATAAACATTGTCTAAAACATGGTCAATCTATTGCGGAAGCTTCAAAAATGAGTGTTCGGTTCTTCATAACATGCTTGATCGCCATCCGAAAAGTCGCCATCATAACCTAATGTCAAAACCACTTAAAAGGTTAGTTTTGACATTGATGTAGAGTGTTTAAACAAGTTCCAGCTCCTAATTATTAAAAATAAATTAAAATTTCAGAAATGGTCATGTCGCATGTCACGTGTCGCGCCGAGTCTTGTTCATTCTTTCACGTGTCGCGACGCCTCTCGCGTGTCGCGCCGGGTCTAAGAGACCCTGTCGCGTGGCGCGGGGAAGACGATTTTCCAGCAGGTGCAGGTTCATGACCTGCATTTCCTGCCAGCTCCGGAAATTTCAAATTTCAAATTCAAATGTCCGTACCTTTTGATCCGTAAGTCCGTTTTAAGTGATTCTTTTTCCTTTACGTCTGTAAATTCATTACCGACGTGCTTGATGTGTGCAAAATGCAACATATAAATTACATCAATTGTGGCATAAAACTAACCCTTTTTAGTACTAATGTTGGAAAAAGTGTGCTTTTGTCTTCCTTTTGTATTTTCAGGATTAAATGAGCTCAAATTAACAAAAGAAGCAAAAAGACAGCAAAATCTAACATAAATACAAGAAAAGGAACAAACGTGACATGCCCAACCCCACGACAGCATCTTCCCAAGCAAAACAAGAAGATAGAAGACTGAACACGCCCCGTGCTCAGCCAGCACGGGGGCGTGCCCAAGTGTCAGCAGAAAAGACAAAGTGGTAGAAGCTTCCATTGCCCACCACGAGGCCGTGCTCAGCGGGCAAGGGGCCGTGGTCAACTATAAGATTCGCAGAATCCAGGCAAATCTTCATAGTACAGATATGCTTCTGCACACGGGGTCGTGCTCAGTGGACACGGGTGCGTGGTCAACTAATACAGACAAGCTGCATTAAATGAAGAAAGAGAAGCATGTGGACACGGGGCCGTGCCCACTGGACATGGGGCCGTGCCCGAGCTTCTGTTCAGCCTATAAATAAGAGTGCTTGGCTCAAGCTCAAACCATCCCTTGGCACACCACCTCTCTCACACTTCACCCACCACCCACCACCACCATAACACCATCATCCACCACCATCATCCATTGTCCATCATAGAGTGTGTGAGTCGTCTCGGGATCCAAGATTGATCGTAAGAGTTATTGACAATCAAGGCCATGTTTGCCTAAGTCTCTTACATCACTTGGTGAAGAGAAAGTGTCTAGTGTAATACTTTTTATTTTTAATCTTTTCGCACTTTTTACTTGGTTTTGTATTAATGACTTTAATAACTAGTTTCTTATGTTGAAGGTGATTTTTCCTTATCGTTTGTCCGTGGTGTCTTGGCATTATTTTACTGTCTATATAAAATAAAAGATTTTCACCATTCATATATCCACGGTCTATATGGAGGTATGTTGGCTACCTGGTCGGGGGTTAAGGGAACGGTTTGGTAAAGGTCTTGCCTTGTTCAGTGTATAGATCCTGCAAGGACCTGGGTCAAATTTAGTAGGACCTCCTTCAATACTTAACAGTATTGGATGGCGGGGGTCCAAACTCTTTGATCCCCTCATATGTAAGCTACTATTAATACTATAACCCGGCTATTTAGGACTGTATCCCTGCTGACTCAGACTACTTAGCCGAGGATAACGTCACCTTCAAAAGAGGGGCCTACCATAATTTGCATTAATAACTTAATTAATTATCTTTCAATAATCCAACCCTTTAGGATTGTATCCTTGCTGACTCAAACTACTGGGTTGAGGGTAACATCACCTTCAAAAGAGGGGCCTACTACAATAACTAAGATAATCTCTTAAAAAGTGTAAAAGTGCGGAAATAATCAAAGGTTACACTATACACGAGTCGAAACCAAGTGATTCATCTTGTCTATCTGTTTTTATTTTTATTTTTATTTTTATTTTCAGCATTTTAGTTAGTTTTTATTTTTCTAGTTTAAAACCTTTTTTCTAACTTTTTGATTTGATTAGACGTTGAGGATAAACCGGTACTAAAAGCTCTTGTGTCCTTGGACGACCTCGGTATCTTACCAACACTATACTACGCTTACGATGGGTGCACTTGCCCATATGTGTGTTTAGTGTTAGTAAATATCGTGTTTTATAAATTTAAAACTTGGCTAAAAAAAGTGTAAAAGGGCTTAAAATATACTTAAACTTATATATACACTTCACACGCATCAAGTTTTTGGCGCCGCTGCCAGGGACACAAGGATTTTAAGAAAGTTAAGAATCAACCGCCTAATCGTTTTTTCTTATTTTTCATTTTTTAAGGATTTTTCTTAGTTTTTCAGCTTTTGCAGAAATCAGCACGGGTCGTGCCCGCTGAACATGCCCCGTGCCCAATCATTGGAACTGGCAATCCTGTTTTAAGTCAGACAGTAAGCTGAACACGGGGCCGTGCCCACTCAACACGCCTCCGTGCCCAAGATTCAGTTACTGAAAACAGAACCGTAAGATCCCGACGGTTGGTAATCTCTGACACAAACATGAGTGATACTGATACTTTTTACTTTCGGCACTCTTATGGTACGTGGTGTCAATTATGTGGTGGTACCCATAAGGAATTAGAATGTTATTTTCTAAATTATAAGCCCCACTATATAGACCCATCGTTTCCTTGTATCCTTAAGAGGT
This sequence comes from Helianthus tuberosus, assembly GCA_030545235.1. NCBI lineage: Eukaryota > Viridiplantae > Streptophyta > Magnoliopsida > Asterales > Asteraceae > Helianthus > Helianthus tuberosus. The sequence goes on along the minus strand of JARYGA010008390.1, from coordinate 35,159 downwards.
GCGAAAATAAAAATAATCTCTATCTCTATCTCTCCCTCGAATGCTCTCAACCGGATTTTCTATGAGAAATGCTTCTCGATGAATTATTTCAATTAGAAGATCTAATTCTTAAATGGTTAAAAGAACTTAGGAAAGATTTCAATGATCTATTCCAAGACAATAACCAAGAAGAAGGGTTGGGCTCGCATTCAAACAACTTCGTTGTTTCCGACGATACTTCTAACTCTAGTGAGGACTTGAGCGATAGTCGTCCCTGTGTCGATTGTGCCGTGAAGGACTCCCCATCGACTTCGTTCGATGCATACATAGACCTGAGCGATTCGACATACACCTTCTTTAACGTGAGCCCGGAAAAGGGTTGGACTTGTCCACCTACATATAGCATAGGACTCACCCTCACCGACAACCTCTTGCGTTCTCGTCTTAATCTAGATCAACTAAGGTATCTTAGGCACTTTGGGGTTGTTCCATCCAGTAAGGAACCGCCCGATCCGGAAAAGTTCCTTAAAAATAGACAAACTTCATAAACAACCCTCCGACATGGGGCCGTGCCCAGGTCAACACGCCCCCGTGTCCACCAAAAGATTCCCTTCTGACTTCTGTCAGAATACGGACAAAACGTGTCAGGATCTTGCCTGCACACGGGGCCGTGTCCAGCCGACACGGGGCCGTATCCAGCATGCTGTCGTTTTCTATAAATGCAGCCAAGAATCCTGCACATTTGGACCATCCAGGGACAGAGATTTGAAAGGATTTTCCAACTTACCATCCAAGGTATGTTCTAAAAGAAGGTTCTAACAAACATCTTGTCCTTTCCTCTTTTATCCATTACCTTCTTCTTCTTCATCTTTCTTGCAACAACACCTCCATTAAAGCTTGATTTCAAGCTTTATTGTGATGTTTGTTGAATTTTTATTCAAGGGATCTTGTTAAAAATAAGTTACATAACATTGTTTTAAGTTATTTCTGTTAAAAAATGCTTCATAAGTTGGGAAAATAATTTGAAACTCCAAGATTCCTTGTTCTAAAAAACTGCAGAAAGTTGAACACGGGGCCGTGCTCATTGAGCACGGGGCCGTGTCCGTGATACTGTTTCATTAAAATGAATTATTTGTGGATTGTTTTCGTAGAATGTCTAGCCAAAACAGTGGAACCTCTTCTGCGCACTCCAGAAACAGTCGAAGGGAAATGAGGCCATCAATTGAAGCAACTCTCGTAAGATACGTGATGGCGTTACGTGAAGCCCTTGACAAGATGACTTCGGTAGAGGAGGTCCTAATAGACCGTATAAATTATCTTTCGGTGGGGTTGGAAAACAGTTTTCAAGAAATAAACCTCTTGCACCAGAGATTAAACATTCTTGTAACACCTCCCATGGAACCAATCCTCCCTCAAGAGGATTGGAACCTAGCACTTGGAATCCACAATCCTACCGGTTGGGACGACATTCCGGTGGAACCTCCTCTTGAAGAACTCCAAGAAGTCCCGGTGGAAGTTGCACCTCCTCAAACCAATGCCAATGAGCCCGCTTTTCTTCTATCTAGAGAGATAGAAGAATGGCTCGCCGACGTGTGTGGAACCCATGACCGGAGAAAGAAGTTTTTCAAGCCACATTTAACCGAGGGATTTACCTTTTCGGAAATTTTGCTAATAGAATAAGTAGTAGGCTACAACTTCTTGATTTAGATTTCTTGTGTTTCTTTGACCTAACTATCTAGTATTTTAATTTTAGGACTATTATGTAATTCTCTCTATGATTTAATGAATGATGGTTTTAGTTAATGTGGTGTTAGGATGGTGTTGAAATGAATAAAACACTTGAGATGACAAAGGAAACAAGGGAAACTTGAACCAGCACCCCATTCAGGAAAACAGGACCATCCGACAAAAATTCTTCGTTTACAGTAAGTTCGGCACGGGCCGTGTCCGCCCAACACGGCCCCGTGCTGCACAGTCTGCAGAAATACCCAGTTCAGGTAAACTGGACACAGGCCGTGCTCACCCAACACGCCCCTGTGTCCAGGCTTCTGTTTCTCTTGATTTAATTTTGTTACTGGCACTTGAACACGGGGCCGTGCCCAGACACCACGGGGCCGTGTTCAGCGCCCAGTAACACAAATTTTTTGCTTTTTCACACCTTTTTACACATTCAATCAACCTAAAAACTTATTTTTGGGACACATTGAGGACAATGTGTAATTTAAGTGTGGGGGGATGCTAAAACCTTGAATCTTGCAAGTCCTAAATACAAGTCTTACACAAAACTCTATTGAAACCCCTAATCACCCCAAATTTTTTCAAAAATTTTCATTTTTTTTACTTGTCTAGGTTTAACTTGGGAATTTCAAAGTTCTAAAAATCCCCCTAGTTGGCCCCTTTGAGCCTAAACCTTTTCATTTCATAACCTAAACCAAACACTCTTTCACCCAACAAAACCTTTTTTCATTTTTAACCCCTTGTTTTAGTAACTAGCTCGGTTTTTCATATGACTTTCCTAATATATATATATATAATATTTTGATGATGAAGCAAAAGAAAAAATAAACAAACAAGTTTATCAAAAATAACTTTGTTTGAATAATAGTTTCATCAAAATAAAAGTTACAAAAATAAAAAGTCTTACAAAAACCGACGCTTGTTACGTTTTTCGCCCTTTCTACTAACCACTAACCCAACCACCTAACTTTAACCCAAGCCTAACCCTTCACCCAAAAAGTCCTCTTGATATTTACAAATGTATATAGTTAAAATGGAGGAGGATTGATTGCTTGGCAAGCTTATGGTAGAAGTAAGTTCCATGCCGCTCTCGAGTGATCCACTAAAATACATTTTCGGCCGAGTGTTGAGTTATCCCCGTGAGGTATGTGAACTTGTATATAAAGAGAATTTTAAAGAGGCATGTTATGCCCTAATAAATAATTTATCTTATGAAAAGTTTTAAATAAATCATGACGAATAGGATTGTAAATAAATAAAAATAAAACTTAATAAAGAATCTTGGAAATCCCGACACTCTATGACATGCCCATAAACTTTCTCTTCTACCCATTCCATTTGGGAGTGTAAAGCCACATTATAAAGAGTTTTGCTTGAGGACAAGCAAAGATTCAAGTGTGGGGGTATTTGATGTGTGCAAAATGCAACATATAAATTACATCAATTGTGGCATAAAACTAACCCTTTTTAGTACTAATGTTGAAAAAAGTGTACTTTTGTCTTCCTTTTGTATTTTCAGGATTAAATGAGCTCAAATTAACAAAAGAAGCAAAAAGACAGCAAAATCTAACATAAATACAAGAAAAGGAACAAACGTGACATGCCCGACCTCACGACAGCATCTTCCCAAGCAAAACAAGAAGACAGAAGACTGAACACGCCTCGTGCTCAGCCAGCACGGGGGCGTGCCCAAGTGTCAGCAGAAAAGACAAAGTGGTAGAAGCTTCCATTGCCCACCACGGGGCCGTGCTCAGCGGGCACGGGGCCGTGGTCAACTATAAGATTCGCAGAATCCAGGCAAATCTTCATAGTACAGATATGCTTCTGCACACGGGGTCGTGCTCAGCAGACACGGGGTCGTGCTCAGCGGACACGGGGGCGTGGTCAACTAATACAGACAAGCTGCATTAAATGAAGAAAGAGAAGGATGTGGACACGGGGCCGTGCCCGAGCTTCTGTTCAGCCTATAAATAGGATTGCTTGGCTCAAGCTCAAACCATCCCTTGGCACACCACCTCTCTCACACTTCACCCACCACCCACCACCACCATAACACCATCATCCACCACCATCATCCATTGTCCATCATAGAGTGTGTGAGTCATCTCGGGATCCAAGATTGATCGTAAGAGTTCTTGACAATCAAGGCCATGTTTGCCTATGTCTCTTACATCACTTGGTGAAGACAAAGTGTCTAGTGTAATACTTTTTATTTTTAATCTTTTCACACTTTTTACTTGGTTTTGTATTAATGACTTTAATAACTAGTTTCTTATGTTGAAGGTGATTTTTCCTTATCGTTTGTCCGTGGTGTCTTGGCATTATTTTACTGTCTATATAAAATAAAAGATTTTCACCATTCATATCTCCACGGTCTATATAGAGGTATGTTGGCTACCTAGTCGGGGGTTAAGGGAACGGTTTGGTAAAGGTCTTGCCTTGTTCAGTGTATAGATCCTGCAAGGACCTGGGGTAAATTTAGTAGGACCTCCTTCAATACTTAACAGTATTGGATGGCGGGGGTCCAAACTCTTTGATCCCCTCATATGTAAGCTACTATTAATACTATAACCCGGCTATTTAGGACTGTATCCCTGCTGACTCAGACTACTTAGCCGAGGGTAACGTCACCTTCAAAAGAGGGGCCTACCATAATTTGCATTAATAACTTAATTAATTATCTTTCAATAATCCAACCCTTTAGGATTGTATCCTTGCTGACTCAAACTACTGGGTTGAGGGTAACGTCACCTTTTAAAAAGGGGCCTACTACAATAACTAAGATAATCTCTTAAAAAGTGCGAAAGTGCGGAAATAATCAAAGGTTACACTATACACGAGTCGAAACCAAGTGATTCATCTTGTCTATGTGTTTTTATTTTTATTTTTATTTTCAACATTTTAGTTAGTTTTTATTTTTCTAGTTTAAAACCTTTTTTCTAACTTTTTGATTTGATTAGACGTTGAGGATAAACCGGTACTAAAAGCTCTTGTGTCCTTGGACGACCTCGGTATCTTACCAACACTATACTACGCTCACGATGGGTGCACTTGCCCATATGTGTGTTTAGTGTTAGTAAATATCGTGTTTTATAAATTTAAAACTTGGCTAAAAAAAGTGTAAAAGGGCTTAAAATATACTTAAACTTATATATACACTTCACACGCATCAGTTCCTATCACAATTACCATTCCAAAAATTTGATTTACGACCGATTAACCAAAAATCACTAAACCATTGTTCGACCCTTATACCCAACATTTGGGGCTTATTATCACCGGCATTTCATTACCAATCTCATGGCTTCATGCTCTTGTGATCGTTACCGCCAATGCTAACTGTTAAAACACTAACACTACAAAATACACCATTATTCGACCCGTTTGGCTCATCTACGGAATCCTCCAATATAATGACTACCAAACGACTTCTAGTCAATTCTTAAGTTATTAATTCAAGTAACGAACTTTGTCGCTACAATCAACACAATCTCTATTCTACAACACATCTATACACATGCTAATTATCAAATTACTCGTTGTAACGAATAAAGTTACATACCTTCAAAGCACACCCTTCAAACGCAAGTCGCCACCGGCTTGTCCGCTTGACGCTCTGGTATCCTTTCTTATAGAGTTCAACCATGGCATGTTTAGAACTCTTTTTAAATCACATATCGCATAGTTTGCCGAAATATCACAATTATGCGGTTTAACTTTGAATTTCAGTTTCAAGCCTTCTTTGAGGCATTTATACAAACACTTTAAGGGCAGAATTTTACATAATTTATTTACAAGTTCATAACTTGTCATATAGCTCAATTTTTCATCAATCGAACTATCTTACATAAATATTAGCATCTAAATTCTGAAATCACTTCACATATGTCAAATTACACTAGAAAAATCCCTAATTTCCTAGTGTTTACCAAGTTCTACATAATCCCACTAATCACCTACCATGGTGTTCATGGATTTTACTCAAATTAAGCATGATTTCAACATGTACTTGTCTAGGGTTTACTCCTAGACACTTCAATGTTCCTATTTCATCTACATAACACACATGCATCATCATATTTCGAATTCCCCAAGTTCATGAGACTTTCAAGTAGAGAATTTTTATCAAATTTCACATACCTTATGACCTCCTTACAATAGGGATCACTAATCCATGCTCGAATTTCGTTTTAGGACTGATCTTGACCTTCAATTTGTGAGATTATTGAGAGTTTAGGGTTTGAGGGGAGCTCTAGTTCACCCCATGTGTTTCTGCCGACCTCAACACACATTAGTGTGTGTTTGAGTTTCAATTTTGATGTTTTATTATAACTAGTTTCATTTTAAACGCTTTTGGTCCCTCAAGTATTATCAAATCCTTGTTTTTAGTGTGTTAACCCACTTTTAAGTTACTACAAGACTTTTATTTAACTAGGTTATTTTTAATCCTAGTTAGTTCACTAGTTTATTTACCGGCATTATATTATAAATAAGTGTTTTTAAAATTTTCGGGATGTTACAAGTCCACCCCCCTTAAAAGGGTTTCGTCCTCGAAACCGGAGATACATACTAAATAAAGTCAGGTAGAGACGCCGCATCTCCTCTTCGGGCTCCCGTGTAATATCCGAGCCCTTTCTGAGTTCCCATTTGACCTTTACTTGATTAATCACTTTGTTTCTCAAGCTTTTTACTTTATGATCCAGAATCTCAATCGGCTTCACTGCGTAGTTAAGACTATTATCCACTTCACTATCATCATAATGGATATAAGCCGTTTCCTCCGCTAAACATTTCTGCAGTTTTGACACGTGAAACGTGCCATGTATTCCACTTAATTCATCCGGTAGCTCAAAGCGATAAGCTACTTTGCCGACCCGTTCAATGATTTTAAATGGCCCGATTAACCTCGGGCTTAGTTTCCCTCTTTTTCTGAATCTGATAACGCCCTTCCATGGGGAAACCTTTAACATAACCATGTCGCCTATCTGAAATTCAATCGTTCTTCGTCTTTTATTGACATAAGACTTTTGCCTATCTTGGGCTGCTTTCAAATGAGCTCGTACCACGTCAATTTTCTCATTGGTGGCTTGAACTACATCTTTATGGGCCAGTTCACGCGGACCCACTTCGCCCCATCACACTGGGGTTCTACACTTCCTACCATATAGCATCTCGTATGGTGCCATACCGATGCTTGTACGGTAACTATTGTTAAATGAAAACTCAGCCAAATGTAAATAAACATCCCAACTTCCGCCGAAGTTGATTATACATGCCCGTAACATATCCTCCAGCGTTTGTATTATTCTTTCACTCTGCCCATCCGTCTGAGGGTGGTAGGCGGTGCTGATGAAAAGTTTCATTCCCATCAGTTCTTGAAAATCTCGCCAAAAGTTTGAAGTAAACCGTGTATCTATGTCCGACACAAAGAATACCGGTACTCCATGATGTGCCACTATTTCGTTTGTATATACCTCAGACATCTTTTCTGCAGTATATGTCTCGCGTATAGGAATGAAATGAGCACTCTTCGTCAATCTATCCACAACCACCCATATAGCATCGAATCCCCGTATCGTTTTAGGTAGTTTAGTCAATAGGTCCATGGTGATATGTTCCCATTTCCAAACCGGGATCTCTAATGGTTGCAGTTTTCCATATGGTTTCTGGTGTTCCGCTTTGACTTGCAAACAAGTCAAGCACTTCTCCACGTATTTTACTACATCCCTCTTCATTCCGGGCCACCAATAGTTTTGTTTCAGATCATTGTACATCTTTGTCGCACCCGGATGAATAGAATAACGAGATTTATGAGCTTCATCGAGTAGAAGCGTCTTAACTCCACAGGAAATTGGGACCCATATTCTTCCGGATCGAGTCTTCAACCCGTTGTTACCATCCGACAAATCCTTTAGCTGACCGACTATTCTTTCCTTCCTCAAGTTCTTCGCTTTCACCGCCTCTACTTGCGCTTCTCGGATACGTTCAAGTATACCCGAGGTTACAACAAGCTGCATCGACCTCACTCGTATTGGGACATAATCTGCTTTTCTGCTCAAGGCATCCGCCACAACATTCGCCCTTTCGGGGTGGTAATGTATTTTGCAGTCGTAATATTTCACCGTTTCTAGCCATCGTCTTTGTCGCATATTTAACTCCTTCTGATCGAAGAAGTATTTCAAACTCTTGTGGTATGTGAATATAGTGCACTTTACCCCATATAAATAGTGCCTCCATATTTTTAATGCGAACACCACCGCTGCCAATTCGAGATCGTGTATCGGATATTTCTTTTCATGCACCTTTAATTGCCTCGAGGCATAAGCTATTACCTTGCCTTGTTGCATTAAAACACATCCGAGCCCCGAAAGTGAGGCATCCGAATAGACTACCAAGTCTTCGACTCCGTCCGGTAACGTTAATACCGGAGCTTGGGTTAACTTTTCTTTTAGCGTTTGAAACGCTCTTTATTGTTCGACACCCCAAATGAATTTCTCCTCTTTCCGAGTTAGCTTAGTTAGCGGCGATGAAATCTTGAAGAAATCTTGAATGAATCTCCTGTAATATCCCGCAAGCCCTAAGAAACTTCTAACGAAGGGTTCTTTGGGGGATTCCATTTTGACACGGCCTCAATCTTTGACGGGTCTACCAATATTCCATCGGCACTTATGATATGGCCGAGGAATTGCACCTCTCGTAACCAAAAGACACATTTAGAGAATTTTGCGTACAACCTCTCTCGTCTGAGTGACTCTAACACCTCCTATAAGTGGTGTGCATGTTCTGCTTCACTTTTCGAGTACACCAGAATATCATCGATAAACACGATTACCGATTTATCCAACATCGGCTTGCAAACCCGGTTCATGAGGTCCATGAAAGCCGCGGGTGCATTTGTAAGCCCGAATGACATCACGAGGAACTCGTAATGTCCGTATCGTGTGCGGAAAGTCGTCTTCGGTACATCCTCATCCTTGACCTTTAGTTGGTGATAACCCGATCTAAGGTCGATTTTTGAAAACCAATTCGCACCTTGTAATTTGTCGAATAGATCATCTATTCTCGGAAGCAGGTATCGATTCTTTACTATGAGTTTACCAACTCCCGGTAATCGATACATATTCGCATGCTTCCGTCCTTCTTTTTTCACAAACAGTACCGGCGCGCCCCAATGAGACACACATGGCCTTATGAATTCTTTATCAAGCAAATCTTGAATCTGCGACATTAGTTCTTGTAATTCTGACGGCGCGAGTCGGTACGGCGCTTTAGCTACGGGTTTCGCGCCCGGAACCATTTCGATTCCGAACTCTACCTCCCGCTCGGGCAGTATTCCCGGTAAATCTTCTGGAAACACATCTTCGAAATCACGTACCACTGGTACGTCTCCAATCTTCAGTAATTCTTTCTCGGGCTCATTCGCGTATATCATAAACGCCTTGCATCCATGTTTCATAAACTTGTGAGCTTTCAACATCGAGCATATTATAGGCTTGCCTCCCTTCTCGCCATATATGGTGACGTGTTTTCCACTCGGAGATGTTAACTTTATCTCCTTACGGAAACGCACAACCTTTGCGTGTTGTCGAGATAGCCAATCCATCCCAACGACTATCTGAAACTCTCCCATCGACATCGGGATTAGATCTATTAAGTACTCATCATCGATACTTAATTTACAGCCTTGACAAACATCACAAACTATGAAGCTTTTGTTGTTCCCTATTTCAACTTCTAAGGGCACAGATAATTTCGTCAATACAAATGAAGGATGTCGAATAAATCCATGTGAAATAAAGGATTTATTCCCACCCGTATCAAATAATTCACGTGCAAGAATTGAGTTTATTGCAAATATACCTGAGACTACATCGGATTCTGTTTTTGCTTCAGTTGCTGTAAGTTGGAAGGACCTGGCCTTCGCTTTTGGAGCTTCTGTTGGAGATTCTTTAGTGTCTCTCTTTCCAACTAAGTCTGGGCATTCAGACTTTTTGTGGCCGGGCTGATAGCATTTGTAACATACGGAAACCTTCCCTGGACATAACGATGCCCCTTTCCACGCACCTTGCAACTCGGCGACCCGCCTTTCACATCCGCCTTCTTTCCCGATTCAACCGTTCGAGCTTTCTTTGTAGGGCTCGGGTTAGCATCCACTACCCTTCGTTCACCCCTCTCGATTCCTTCTTAAGTTCAATTTCTCTCTGTCGAGCCGTATTTATGATCTCGGTAAGCGTCTCATATTTGGAAGGGGTCATGAACTCTCAGTACTCAGCACTTAACATATTATAATAATAATAATATATTTTCTGCTCCTCCGTAGTCACTAACTCATCACAAAACCTCAGCCTATCCATAAAGATGCCCGTGATCTTATCAATTGATTCACCTATTTGTCTTAACTGGATGAATTCTTCCTTGATCCTGTTGATAACCGCCTTGGGACTATGATGTTTAAGGAATTGCACCTTAAACTCGTCCCAAGTCATGACCCTTGCCACTTCGGCTCCTATTTCCTTCTTTTTGTTGTCCCACCAATCCTTGGCTTGACCCCTCAATTGACACGTTCCGTAAGCAACAAAATCACTCGCGTCACAGTGGGTCCTTTCAAACACTCCTTCTACGTCACTTAGCCATCTTTGGCATATTATCGGGTCGACCTCGCCGTTGTAAATTGGTGGTTTACACGCCATGAACTCCTTATACGAACACCCTTTGCGTTCTCCATATTTTTCTCTCATAAGGTTGACATTATCTTCCAACCTTTTAACTGGTTCTTCAACTAATGATAACACCATGTTTTGAATTTTGTCTATGAACCTGGATAGACTACCCTCAATTGCCTTTCCCACTTCTTCGGCAATTATCTCTTTCATTTGTTCGGTGCTTGTCGGCGCCAGATCATCGTCATTCCTTTCTGTCATCTTGAAACTGAAATGTTTACATTAATTATTTAAACATTTCATTTGTAATATAGCTTTATTTGCTTCGGTTTAGCCAAGTTTGTAACTTGCTTTAACCGTTCACATTTAGTGCACTTTCCGGGTTTGAGTGTGTTAACACACTCTTCCCGTGCAAATTAATTCACATCTTGTTTCTTACATAATATAGGATCTACTAAGATAATTAATTAATTCTTACCGGATGATCGATCAAGCTTGAACCGAACACTTTGTTGGCAACCTTAAGCTCTGATTACCAACTTGTAACTGCCGTCTAATTTCTACTTGGATTTAATAGAATATGCATAATTTTATATTAATAGTAATTTAATTCTTCATAAGTACAAAAAAACAACGTTTAAAGTGATCATATACTAGTCCACTACCGACTAGTAAATATATTCAAAACATGATTAGTGAAATGGTTTACAACATAAACATTGTCAAAAACATGGTTAATCTATTGCGGAAGCTTCAAAAGTGAGTGTTCGGTTCTTCATAACATGCTTGATCGCCATCCGAAAAGTCCCCATCATAACCTAAAGTCAAAACCACTTAAAAGGTTAGTTTTAACATTGATGTAGAGTGTTTAAACAAGTTCCAGCTCCGAATTATTAAAAATAAATTAAAATTTCAGAAATGGTCCTGTCGCGTGTTGCACCAGGTCTTGTTCATTCTTTCGCGTGTCGCGACGCCTCTCGCGTGTCGCGCCGGGTCTAAGTGACCCTGTCGCGTGGCGCGGGGAAGACGATTTTCCAACAGGTGCAGGTTTATGACATGCATTTCCTGCCAGCTCCGGAAATTTCAAATTTCAACTTCAAATGTCCGTAACTTTTGATCCGTAAGTCCGTTTTAAGTGATTCTTTTTCCTATACGTCTGTAAATTCATTACCGGCTTTCCTATCACAATTACCATTCCGAAAATTTGATTTACGGACCAATCAACCAAAAATCACTAAACCGTTGTTAGACCCATTATATTTTCACTCATTTTTCTACCGTTTTAACAGTAAACATAAGGCGCCTTATACCCAACATCCGGGGCTTATTATCACCGACATTTCATTGCCAATCTCATGGCTTCATGCTATTGTGATTGTTACCGCCAATGCTAACTGTTAAAACACTAACACTACAATACACCATTATTCGACCCATTTGGCTCATCTATGGAATCCTCCATTATAATGACTACCAAACGACTTCTAGTCAATTCTTAAGTTATTAATTCAAGTAACGAACTTTGTCGCTACAATCAACATAATCTCTATTCTACGACACATCTATACACATGCTAATTATCAAATTACTCGTTGTAACGAATCAAGTTACATACCTTCAAAGCACACCCTTTAAACGCAAGTCGCCACCGGCTTGTCCGCTTGACGCTCCGGTATCCTTTCCTATAGAGTTCAACCATGGCATGTTTAGAACTCTTTTTAAATCACATATCACATAGTTTGCCGAAATATCACAATTATGTTGTTTAACTTTGAATTTCAGTTTCAGGCCTTCTTTGAGGCATTTATACAAACACTTTAAGGGCATAATTTTACATAATTTATTTACAAGTTCATAACTTGTCATATAGCTCAATTTTTCATCAATCGAACTATCTTACATAAATATTATCATCTAAATTCTGAAATCACTTCACATATGTCAAATTACACTAGAAAAATCCCTAATTTCCTAGTGTTTATCATGTTCTACATAATCCCACTAATCACCTACCATGGTGTTCATGGATTTTACTCAAATTAAGCAAGATTTCAACATGTACGTGTCTATGGTTTACTCCTAGACACTTCAATGTTCCTATTTCATCTACATAACACACAAGCATCATCATATTTTGAATTCCCCAAGTTCATGAGAATTTCAAGTAAAGAATTTTTATCAAATTTCACATACCTTATGACCTCCTTACAATAGGGATCACTAATCCAGGCTTGAATTTCGTTTTGGGACTGATCTTGACCTTCAATTTGTGAGATTATTGAGAGTTTAGGGTTTGAGGGGAGCTCTAGTTCGCCCCCTGTGTTTCTGTCGACCTCAAAACACACAAGTGTGTGTTTGAGTTTCAATTTTGATGTTTTATTATAACTAGTTTCATTTTAAACGCTTTTGGCCCCTCAAGTATTATCAAATCCTTGTTTTTAGTGTGTTAACCCACTTTTAAGTTACTACAAGACTTTTATTTAACTAGGTTATTTTTAATCCTAGTTAGTTCACTTGTTTATTTACCAGCATTATATTATAAATAATTGTTTTTAAAATTTTCGGGATGTTACACGCACCCCGGCCATCCAATACCAGTGGGTATTGAAGGAGGTCCTAGTAAGCTTGACCAGGTCCTTGCAGGATCTATACACTGAACAAGGCAAGAACCTTACCAAACCATTCCCTTAACCCCCGACCAGGTAGCCAACATATCTCCATATAGACCGTGGAGATATGAATGGTGTAAATCTTTTATTTTATATAGACAGTATAATAACGCCAAGAAACCGCAGACAAATTATAAGGAAGTTTCACCTTCAACATAAGAAACTAGTTATTAAAGTCATTAATACAAAACCAAATAAAAGTGCGAAAAGATTAAAAAACAAAAGTATTACACTAAATGCTTGTCTTCACCAAGTGATGTAAGAGACTTAGGCAAACATGGCCTTTGATTGTCAAGAACTCTTACTATCAATCTTGGATCTCGAGACTACTACACACACTCTATGATGGATGATGGATGATGGATGATGGATGATGGATGATGGTGGTGGATGTGGGTGTTGTGATGGTGGTGGAGTGTGGGTGAACTGGGAGAGAGGTGGTTTGTCAAGTGATGCCTTTGAAATGAACCAAGCACCCCTATTTATAGCCTGCACAGAAGCCCGGACACGGCCCCGGGTCCAGTAGGCAAGGCCCCGTGTCCATCCACTTTCTCTTTCTTCATTTAATGCAGTTTGTCTGTATTTGTTGACCACGCCCCCTGTCCCCTGGGCACAACCCCGTGTGTAGAAGCGTATCTGTAGAATCAAGATTTGCTTGGATTCTGCGAATCTTAGCGTTGACCACGGACGTGTGGAGCTGAGCATGCCCCCGTGTTGGGAAATAGAAGCTTCTATGCTTTTGTCTTTTCTGCAGTCACTTGGGCACGCCCCCGAGTCCACTAGGCACGAGGCGTGTTCAGCCTTCTGATATCTTGTTTTTGCTTGGGAAGATGTTGTCGAGGGGTCGGGCATGCCACGTTTATTCCTTTTCTTGTATTTGTGTTAGATTTAGCTGTACTTTTTCTTCTTTTGTTCATTTACGCTCATTTAACCCTGAAAATACAAAAGAAAGACAAAAGCACACTTTTTCCAACATTAGTACTAAAAAGGGTTAGTTTTATGCCTCTTTTGATGTAATTTATATGTTGCATTTTACATACATCAGTGACCATAGCCATCGTTATTGACTTAAATTCAATTGCATATTAGCCAATCATACTCTGTCAAGTCAACTCCCTCTTAACTCCTCATTTTGCCTCAAATGTAAGGGTTACTTCACTCAAACATTTTTTTCTTAAAAAAAAGGAGATAAAAGTGTGATTGGTTGGAAGAGAGTGACTCATCCCCGCCTTTATATCTTTACCTCTCGAATTTAAGGGATGACGACGGTGTTACCGTGCGGTAACCCTTCACCGCACACCATCCTTGCTAAGCACCCCTTACACCCTTAATAAAAGATAAAAAAACAACTTGACCAACCTTAAGTTAACAAAGGTAAGGATATTTGACCATTAACAATAACATAAGATCTTAATAGTGTGTCTTTACAAATGTAGTTAACCTAGGAGCGGCTCAACCTGTCGCCTGAAATAAAATTTAGGATAATAATCCTATTTATTTTGGTTGGTCATCACACATCGTTAAATAAAAAAATGTATGTTTCGTATCATATTGATTGTTTTAGTTAAAAATTGAGTAGATGAACTTTACAATCAAATTTAAATAGTGAGGTGAGATTTTTGTGAAAATACAAGATCCTGATTTACAGTCAGGATCCTGGTTTAAGAAAACAGTTTGTAAGTTATAGTGTTATGAATTTGAAATGAATGCAATGAACACAAAGGATTTATCACAGGGAAAAAAAACCCTTGATCTTCTTGGTAAAGTTGATCTCCGGCATAAAAACCCCAGGAGCCGGTAACTACACAGCTCCACTAATATTAATACGGAATAGGATTACAATGGTGAGGCTTGATCGATCAAATTACATGTTACAACTGATAATGTTGTTTGTGAATGAGTGTAGAGTGTTTGCGGTAAGTGTTTCATGTCCCTAAAATGATCCAATCAAGCTATTTATAATACAAGTTAAAAATGAATTCTAACTAAAACTCCGAAAAATCCGAGATCCTGAAGAGAATTGGTCATTGGCCGTTGGCAGCTCCCAACTCCATTTTCACACATTTTCTTGAGCTACCTTTGCGATAATTTAGGCACAAGTAATCTTCCATCCGTTTATGTTTAGAATATTCCTGCAAAATATTCTTTAACGAGACAAGCAAACGATTAGTAACAATAATGCTCTAGATCCTCAGTTCCGTCAGTATCCTATTTTATGTCCCGCATGTTAAAATCCTGCTTTGAATTAACAGATCTCATGATCCTAGTCATAAAAATTATATCCCATTAACAATGAAAGAAAATGTCTATAAAACAAGCAACCATGTTCCACAATTTAAGGGAAGAAAGTGATGATAAAGATGTTTTTTAGAAAGAGACTTTAGGGTCTTCTAAACTTAAAAGTTGGGATGTAAATGAGCTGAGCCGAGCTTGTGCTCGATTAATTCATGAGAGCTCAAACTCAACCTCGGCTCGGTTCGAGCTTTGTTTTCAAAGCTTGTGTCACACCCTGCTAGTAGCGGAAGCGTATTGTGTGTGACGTAAGAAAGGTAATCATTGCATCCAAATGTGTAAACATAATAAACAACAATGATGCCATAGATATATTGTTTTCCAAACAAAGTTTACAAGTTTTCAACATAGTTTCAAGTTCACCAACGTACACAATGTTAAACATGACATAGTTTAAGTTATGTTACACAACACGAAAGTTTTTTTAACATTAACATAGTGAGGTTTTGTCCCATATATACCCATACGAAGTTGGGATATTAAAGACAAACCCTCTAAAAGTAGCTATCGTTGTCATTGACTTTCCCGTTTCCCGTAGTGTATTACCGGCTCAAGGCTTGTTTCCTGAAATACATGTAGTTTCAAAAAAAGTCAACAAAAGTTAAGCGAGTTCATGCAGTTATTGTTATCATATGAAATCTTTGTATTCATGTAATGAAATCCTAGTATGTTATTAGCATTTATGGAGTTTAAGGATCTATAAGTGGGTAGCGAGCCCCCTGACATAATGTACCATAAGTACGCAACCAATCCGAGACAACTTTGACATTTCTGGGATCACAAAAGCACTCCAGGGTATACCAACCAGGAGTGGAGCGTGTCTCAAGATCAATAGATCTACACCTTTTGCACCTTGGTCACTAAGTGATTAATGGTTACTATGTCATCATCCTGCTTATGTACATTGATCATGTTATCATCAAAACCCTTAGCTAACATACCCATAGTTTTGACATGTATTTCCCCTCGACTGTTTTAAAATAAAACATTGAAATCATCGAAAGGAGGGACATGAACTCACAGTTTTGCGTTCCGTGTATTGTGATATCATAGTGAGCGTCCGTACGTGTGATTAACCTACATGTGTTCTAACTTTATTAGACACTAGGTCTTATCGGACCTCGTACAAGTTGTTCATCTTGAATTTTTATTGTGTTTTCACTTGTTATTTTGGAACAACTTTGTATTTTAGAGTGTTGGTAGGTTTGTTCGTTCACTTGTTATGTATATATATTTCATAAGTGCATACATATATTTTATATGTATTGAATTATATGTGAACGGCTTCGCCCTGCACATGTCCTCATGCTTCGCATGTAACACCCCAACCCAGGGCAGGTCGGAGCGTCACTATTACGAATATCATAACCAAAACACATCCACTTAATATAAGATAGGATTCAAGGGGACATACACGTCTCAAAATACCCTAAGTCTTAAGCTCATTTAAAAGTACATGATTTAACAAAATAAAGAGTCTTTAGATACTCTTGAACATCCATTAATCTTTCATTTCTGATTCCCCATATTATCTCTGATTACTTGTAAACAAGACAAGAAAAACACAACAAAGAAACTACGGCTGAGCCAAAGAATTGCTCAGTAACAGAGAGATCAATAGTACAAGTAAGGATGGACGAAAAGTAAGGAACACGAAACGATATTGAAATAACGACTCAAATACAGGTACAAAAATTAAATTGACGTAGATGTTGAACCAAATCAGAACATGCGTCTAAAGTATATTTGGCACAGTAGCGGACGGATCATATCATATCACAAACGTATCAGATGCACATACTAATTAGGTGACCTTGAATGTCACAACAATAAGTCATGTAATTAAAGAAGCACCCAGAGCCAAAAGTAGACTGCTACACAGCTAGCTAGTCCATGCACCTATGAGATGGTGAGTGTGGCGTTCACCCATTATTCCATCTCAACACAACAAACTCAAACTCGGAACTAAGATCGATCTATACGCCTCTAGGGGCCAAGGTGCTACACGAGCACAAGCTAGAGACGCCGTGACTTTTTTTACGCAATGTCACGATAAGTGTCATGCCGTTGACGCCCAAACAACAAGCCAGACGCTCGGGTGATAGAGTACAAAACTAAGGCCATGTAAATAGCTTACAACCAATTAAAAATAATATTGGTAGGAACATGCGACCATGAGTACAAGTCTGAGGTATGGCATGTTACATCACACTAATAATCATACAAACAATACCATACTGATTCAGATAACACATCACATATCAAACAGTTAACGGGAACACACAAAAATCCGTACTGCAAAGTGACGGATATGATAAAATACTATGATGCCAGAAATAGGAATCCGTACCTTAGCTTAGTGAAGCAAGACCAACAAATCGAGTCGTCCTCAAAAATTATGTAAACCTAAATCCCATATATTCGAGTTTAGTTTTATTATACGTTAAATAAAATTGTTCTTTAGATTTTTTCTGGCAACCACGAACTAATATATCCGTGATAAAAAAATAACCAATTACACTCCCGAATTAACACACACGAATGGATTAATAGCCTTAATTTGTATAAAAAAATAGAAGATATTTAAAGTCTGAGTTGTTTTGACTTTTGTGATCTCAGTTTATGAATGAAGATGTTTATTTTAGTTTAATTTTTTTAAATAAATACCAAGTATTTAAAGTCCCACTAATCATTATTTGGTAAAGTATAGTTTTAGTGTTAAAAATAAGAAGTGTACCAATTACATAATTTTACATTATTATGTGTTATTAAAATAAATGATACGAAAATAATTAAACTATTAAGATTCATGTATGTTTCTAAACAACCTCCATGTTTAGTTTAACTAGCCTAGATTTAAAATCCACACACCCAACATTTGGTAAAGTATAGTTTTAGTGTTAAAACTAAGAAGTATACCAATTACATAATTTTACATTATTATGTGTTATTAAAATAAATGAGACGAAAATAATTAAACTATTAAGATTCATGTATGTTTCTAAACAACCTCCATGTTTAGTTTAACTAGCCTAGATTTAAAATCCACACACCCAACAAATTTACACATACCAATGTTATCAAAATAAATAATATGTGATATCAATAAATAAAAATAATAAACAATTTGATTAAATGTTTCTAGACAACCTTGCACATTTATTCTCCTTTTTCCTTCCCATTTTTGTTTTTTTTAAAGGTCAACTTGTTAATGGTGACCATTGTCACATCCGCAAATCGCGGACCCTCACCAAGAACGTCGGCCTAGATAGCAAGGCCAGCGCTGGGTTAACCAGTTTTAGGTCGAAGGCTTACACAACACACACAACGCGCACTTCACACACACAAACGCACACACATTACACATATTCAAACACCACAATACACACACTTAATGTATTCATAATTCATCACAAGCTCCTCACTCACTCTCTTGTCAACCCTGGCCAACAAAACTGTCCGGAAAGGACGACCCGTCTTGGGTCGTCGGAAAATACCAACCGAGACCCAAACCTAAAGTTGCCGAAAAACTGTAGGAACTAGGTTCACTTTTTATTAAAATATATTCCAAAATAAATAATAAATAATAGCGAGACTCTCGTTATTTATGGGAAATTCGACTAGTACAATACCGGTTACAAAATTAAAATAAACGAAAATAAAAACAATATAATTGTACCAATCTTGATTCAAGTCAATGTCTTTGGAAACTTCAACCGCACCTACGAGATCGAAACTCCGCTGCAAGAAAAGGAAAATTGTTGACGATTTTGGTTGAGGCACGTGTTCTACACACTTCCCTTAAAACAGATTTCGCGCCTCCTCTCAGACGGTCTGTCTCCCAGGGTACAACAACCGGAACATTATGTGTACTGCCGGAGATGACACTCACGCCCGAGATTACACCGGGTATATATTGGTGTTTATAAATTTAGGAAAAAGATGAAGTATGTAAATATGAGAGTACTCCTCTCAAAGGAAAACGAGAGTCCAGATAATGTCTAATTTTATTGGTGTCTCTAATATGAACCACCGAGTTCATATATATACACTTATAGTTTTAAACTCATTAAAACTAGTAATAAAATAGACATTAATCTTGTCATAATTATAACATTAATCTTGTAATAAACAAGATAATGAATATGACTTTAATGGACTTAAGTGGTTAGATAAAAACGGTCATATTCATCATGACACCCAATTAACGGGTTGTAACAGCTAGCTTGACCAGGTCCTGCCAATTGCTCTGTTACCGTTGCAGACATGTACGCGAGCCTGAAGTGGCTTTTCAATCCGTGCGCCACATTGTATGGAACTCGCGCATGCGCATGGTGTGCAGACCAGTGCTCCTAGTTACTACTGTAACCTGCGCGCGCGCCATAACTGATCCTCAAATCCATGCAACACTCTACATGGACCTTACGCCACGCCATATGGACCCGTGCGCCACACATATGCCATTGCGCATACCAGGACGCCACCTGGTCATGTGCCATCTATATTTGCGCGCCACACGGATGCTACAACGCATACCAGGACGCCACCTGGTCATGCGCCATCCAAACTCATGTGCCATTTGCAGTCTTCGCCATGGCATCCTCCTACGCCACCCAAGGGTGCGCCATAAGCGGACCCTCCATGTATCTGAAGACGCGCTCATGGACAAAAATACAAAGGCGGGGTGCGAAGTTCAAAGCGCACTACATAGGGCCTATAGCCCACGGCACGTGCGCCTATGTGCACGAGTAAGGGTGCTCCGCAGCCTTTAGGGTCCCCACTGGTGTTTGTCTTCAAGGAGTGCTCCTCCTTATATACCACTTTAAGTTTTGTCATTCCACCTATGTGGGACAAGATGACAAATCTCAAACCATTTTTCTCATCTTTGTTTTTTCAAACATACAACTTCAAGCTTCGATATCTCATTCATCTCAGCTCTATTTGGACATAGTTTGAACACAAACCCATAAGTAATTATTTATACAACACATATATAAATATTATTACTGTCCAAAATATTTAGTGAAAAACTCATTTCACTAAAATTTCCAACAATCCCCAACATGAATGGAGATCGATTAAAACACACAAAATTCCCCGATGAAAACTCGACAGTCGAGTATTGCAGGATAGGTAGGTGTAGCCTTTGAACCTTCCTTTGTGAAGCATACTTAGCCTACTAGGGTTTTGTAGACGTGATGTCCTTGAACAACCCCCCATTTGTGTAAACGACAATATACATTCACACAATACTTTCCCTAGCCGGGCCATCCCCTCACTATCGTGTCCTATAATGGTCATGGAGCACTTTCCTGGTTTTGCGGGAGCTCTAGGAATTATGATCTAATTCCATTCAAAGCGACCACACTTCTCTCCAACATAGGTGATTTCCCTTTAAATCATTAAATGCATTATGGTTTACTATGATTTACACAAATCATAAAACCACATATTATGCTTAACCTCACAACAATGTCACTGAATATTATAGGAATGGACTAGGACGTATTTAAACACCCTTTTATAGTTTTAGGGGGATATATGAAACATATAAACTAGCTTATATATAAACATATATATTAGCTACGCCCCCACAGTGACTACCCTTTGGTTCATGATTAAGTTGGCCTATTGAACCTAGATCTTGGGATCTCCAGTCAACTAGGTTATGTTTCCCCCATGTCTCTTTTTCCATGGCTTTAGTCCCATTCCACAACCTAATCTGTTATCAACCCACTGGTTGTTGGATCCAAAATTATCTTTGACTTCACTAAGTCACCAACGACAATTTAAATTCAGATCAGTTGTTCTAACGTGTTCTTGACTTGCTAGTCACTTTTGCCTTTTAGTCGATTCATAAGACTTATAACTTGTGATCTCAACCTGGATCCAGTTATGACCTTGTCTTTAGAATGACATGAAACTCAATTCATGGCTAGACACGTTTTCACCATGCCTTTGGTGTGTCATGACTGATCTCTTACTAGATTTTGAATCTAACAAATTAGCATTCGAGTCCAATCTACTTCATTGACTCCATATAACCATTGTGTACTCCACTTGGTCATGCGTTTGCAATATATGCAAGTCACCCCCACATTTAAGTGTAATTGGATAGCATCCAAATGGGGCGATGAAAGGTTCTCCCTTTCATTTCGAGTTTGAGAAAACTTCTCAACTACCATTTCCACATTCAAATGCAAGTCACCCCCACATTTAAGTGTATTTGGATAGCATCCAAATGGGGTGATGAAAGGCTCTCCCTTTCATTTTGAGAAAACTTCTCAAATACCATTTCAACATACCCTAAAGGGTTTGTTTCTTAAATGGCTCCTCCCCCCACATTGCTTGCATTTTAATGAAGTTATATTTATAGTTTTGTTTAGCACAAAAATCGTTCTTGTGTCATCACATATTTTGAATGTTTAAAGTTAATTTAATCTCCGTCGAGCATATAAATTAACAAGTATTAGTCTAGCATGCTTTAGACCACAATACTGTAGCATGTGAACAGAAGATGCATCATTCTGATTCTTCACAGCCTTAAGAGATAACGCACTATCTCTTCCGAACATTCGTTTCTTAGTTTAGACACAATAATGAAATTTAATTTCACCGTTCCAAAACCATCGGTTTTAGGAAGGCCTCAAAACCATAGTTAACTTCATCCATTAGGATCATAACTCGTTTGCCTTTTATCTCCAAGGCTTCATCATTGACTTACTAAGGATTTAAACATAAGTCTTAATCCAAGTCTCTTTGATGAAAGTTCTTTGTATAAAATCACTCGAGTCTTGAGATATAGTCAATTAGATTGACTATATGCTTATAGTGATATATACATTTACATTGTTGTTTCGTTAATACCATGTATAGGGATACTCTCCCAAATTGAGGACCAAGCCTCCACATAGTTTAAACAACATTGATGGTGGTAGAAGCATCTACAAGTCCATCACTATTGTAAATTTCCGTTAATAAATTTGCTAAAATTATTAAAATCATTTACAATAATAACATATATTTCTTTCATATATTATATTCTTTGAAACTTACATGTGCATTTCCATGTTGATGCTCTCAACATTAGATGACATATCTCGTTTTCAAACCATGCACCACGTTTCTCACGAACTCGTTATACGTTTGATGTTTAATTTGTGACTTATTACATTAGACATGATCACAACCCGCTCGTTGTGTCCGTGTAAATTAGCTTTTACACTTTGTATCAAAATGTGTATCCTTTTGACAACTTATTATTAGTCCAAAATAACGGATACACCAATGATATCTAAACATCAAATCACATTGTGTTATTACTTTCAACACCCTTTAGAAAGAAATAAACGCAATTACATCGTTCTGTCATGTTTTGAGGTACTCCCTCAATGGAACACGTATAACTTGTTTCGTCTTGAAACTCTAAACTTGAATAATCACAAGTTGTCCAATATATAAAGTTGCGTATAATTAACTACTCGCAAGTAATTGAGGTACTTATTATATTTATAACAACATTGAGTTGTTTTTCACCTAATAGTCTATCCGAGACTATTATATGGTTGAACACGTTATACTTCTCGTGGAAGTAACGAATCACTTGTAATTCACAAAGACATGTTTTATTCGTTCAAAACATTTCTCGTTTTTGCAAGTGTTTTAATATTAAACTATATATTTATGTTTTGATTACAAATCAAGACAATAAACCTTATAATAGTTTAATATATAAAACAATTTCAAACTCGCTCGTTTGAAAATAAAACGAATACGCATCGTTTTAATAAATGGTTTATCATATTCAAACCATTTCTAACCGTTGTTAGATAATAACGATTATCAATCATTAAAATGAGTTGTTTGTATGAAAACCAATTCTAATATGCTAATTAGAATTCAAATGTTTAACAAACATTCAAAATATTCGGTTTTATAAAGTAAACCGCTTCTAACTCGCTTGTTAGAAATAAAACGAATACATTTATTCACTTTTGGTTTACTTAAATGAACGTTTTCTAACACGCTCGTTAGAAATGAACACAAATCTTTTCTAACACGCTCGTTAGAAAATATATAAACCGATTACAAATCATGTTAAATAGTTTATCATAGTTAACCCGGTTCTAACCCGCTCGTTAGAAATTAACGATTGGAAATCGTTAAAATAGTTGGTTGTAAGATAAACTAATTCTAATACGCCCATTAGAAAATTAGACGATTATTTATTGCCATAAGCCGTTTTTGGTTTATATAAAATAAACGTTTTCTAACCCGCTTGTTAGAAATAAACAATTGACAAAGTCGTTAAATCGTTTCTAACACGCACGTTAGAAAATAAACAACTATCAAACTCTTTAAATCGTTTCTAACACGCTCGTTAGAAATAATCGATTACAAAATTTGTTTCGAAGTTTATAAAAAAAATATAAACTATTTCTAATACGCTCATTAGAAATAAACAAATAAAAATGTGGAAAAATCCGTTTCTAACTCGCTCGTTAGAAATTTAATAGTTTAGACGAAACCGTTAGAAGATTTATTATCCAAAATAATTGTCTCCAACACGCTCGTCGGTAATTATTTGAAATAACAATATTTTCTAACACGCTCGTTAGAAAATCTAAACGTATATTTTCTAGCACGCTTGTTAGAAAATCTAATCATCTTTTAATAAGTTAGTTTTACACAATCATCATATCTAACACGCTCATTAGATATAAAAGATGATATTAAAACTTATCATTCTATACAATTCTAACACGCTCGTTAGAGATATAAAAAGTTTTAATGTCGTTATTCTTTCAACAACGTTTCTAACACGCTCGTTAGAAAATATTAAAACTAGTTATTTTATAAAATAATTATTTTCTAATATGCTAATTAGAAAATAAATATATTTCAAGACTTTTAAAACCAACATTAATCTCTCAATTATGGTTATTAAAAGCTTATTAAAAATAAATTAAACATTACAAACATTTAATTGTAAGGGGTTACAAAATAAAATTTTCTAATACGCTCATTAGAAAATTTAGTATTTCAAAAACCTATTGAAATACATATTAATTTTTATATGTTCGGTTTTATCTAAACACAAACAAAAACCACGAACTCCAAAACTTGAATCAAAAAGCTGTTTTGCAACCCGGTATTCGGATTAAGGATTGTACTCCAATCATAAAAATTAATCCGACTCATTGTACTAAATAAATATTTCCCAAAAAATATTTTCAAGATTTTAACAAAAATCTCATTAAATATTTTAACTTCCGTGAACCTAAATCCTTGTAGAGAAGGGATTGAAGATTGTAGCAACAATCTTCACGAAAATCTGTTTTAAGATTATAGGAACTAGGTTCACTTTTTATTAAAATATATTCCAAAATAAATAATAAATAATAACGAGACTCTCGTTATTTATGGGAAATTCGCCTAGTACAATACCGGTTACAAAATTAAAATAAACGAAAATAAAAACAATATAATTGTACCAATTTTGATTCAAGTCAATGTCTTTGGAAACTTCAACCGCACCTACGAGATCGAAACTCCGCTGCAAGACAAGAAAAATTGTTGACGGTTTTGGTTGAGGCACGTGTTCTACACGCTTCCCTTAAAACAGATTATGCGCCTCCTCTCAGACGGTCTGTCTCCCACCAACCGGAACAGTATGTGTACTTCCGGAGATGACACTCACGCCCGAGATTACACCGGGTATATATTGGTGTTTGTAAATTTAGGAAAAAGATGAAGTATGTAAATATGAGAGTACTCCTCTCAAAGGAAAACGAGAGTCCAGAGAATGTCTAATTTTATTGGTGTCTCTAATGTGAACAACCGAGTTCATATATATCTATAATATATTAAAAAGGAAAAGTGATGTACACAAAGGTAATTTTACAATGCGTACAATTTTTAAAGCATCATATACAAAAGAGTATAAGCCATTTTAGAGAAGTATATTGGGAAATTGTCCAAATTTTTTAAGACGTCTGAGGTCAATATAGGGATTTCACCCATCCATGGAACTTTAACCCTGTATTTATGTCGGTGACTTATAACCATTTGCCACAGCTACGATTCATCTTGCTCACTCCATCGTCGCTTCATCTTGCTTGATGATTTTGACATTTTAATTCAATAATTGAATGGCTTCAGAAAAGTCCTTACATCTACCTCGACGAAGTTATAAATCGCTTGCCCCTCTATCTCTTGGTGACGACGGGCCAGTGGGAGAAACCCACTTCACCCGCTTTGGGCCTTTTTCTCTAGAAGCCCAATTATGTCAAAAGTCCATCAAGAAGAGTAACCTTGCCCATTAAGTTTTCTCCTCCTTTGTTATGAGCGGGAAAACAGCTAAGTGAAGGTACAGGCCTCATTTAATGAGCGATAGGAATGGGATCTTGCCTGAAAACACTGTACTTCTCCGGCCGAAGCATTAATTGGTGAAGACATCTCGCTGCTGGGGATCATACACGTGTCTGCACCTCCCGATAACCCCCAGAAGCCGTTGGATCATATGAGGAAAATATCTAGTGTGATAGGGCCAAGCTGTTATATAAGAGCAAGACAAAAGGAGCAAAGGCAGGTATCATCTCCGGTTTACTCTCATTTACTACACCTTCATTTACTCTCTACACATTAACTTCCGACCAATATTCTCTCACATTTACTACACACGCACATCAATAAGATTCACACCAAAGGGGAAACCTTCCGGTGACTACACTCATCGGAAGAAGCTCCTCTCATTCCCGGCAAGTTTACTTACTCTCACGCCGGAGCTTGGTCACGGATCCCCCTCTCGGGGTCCCCCGTGACAAGGCTAACGGTTTATTCTTTTGTAGCAAGCAAGGATAAAAGCTCTTGACGTCACCGAAGATTCAACTAACGTCAGCCGGAGGTTGGGTATTCGACACTTGGTTAACCTCTGATCCTTCTTCTCCTCGGTCGTGACGATTGTGAGATCTACACTTCGTACGGCGGCCGGCGGTGGCTCTCGCTTGAATCCGGCCTCGAAGCTGTCATTTTAAGCCGGAGATTTGGCTAAAGAAGAAGGTTGTACGATTTTTCTCTCTTCAGTTGATATCCATAACAATTTCCAGCTATTAGATTTCTACATTTTTTTTAGTTTTTAAAGATTTCGGTTTTATGCAACGTAGGTATGTGCCCTAGCTACACTTGATTTTCTTCATTATGGTTTTGCTTAAATTGATTTATAATGTTTAACATATAATCAAGTTTTGCTTGATTAAATTGTTTATATCACGGGGCACTAATAGCATGTCATTTGATTAAATTGCTGTTCAATTTCAGAGAAGATGGTTTGGTTTCCTGCAATTCCACTTCCACTGATGGTTTGATTAAAGTCAAATTTTTCTCTGTAGTTTGCTGTAGAAGATGGTTTAGTTTTTTTTTTTTTTGATGGTTTGCTCTAGGTCTGGTGATAACGACTTTAATTTGTTCCATCATATGGAATATGTATATTGTTGGCAAGACGAAATAGCTTACTCTCTCTCCTAACTTGATTAATAGAGACTTAAATGCCCGGTGAATACAAATAGATTAGTGCTGATGAAGTTACAGGAAAATGCTAATGAAGATAAGTACTAATGGATTAGTGTTGAAGTTGCTACTAATGGTCACACAGTTACTACTATAGGGGGTTATTGTTGATAGGGGAATAAACATCAAATATAGCAACTATTCATGGAACAATAAATAATAATATAGCCTCTTCTTATTCAACAATAAAAGATTATGTTTTGCCTTTTCATTTGTAACTTGCTAGAGGGGGTGTTACACAAGTGTATAAAGCAACAATATTAGAAGTTACTATTATGAAATTACGGGTTTGGGTTTAGTATAAATAGTTATGGGTTGAATTCACAAGCAGGTTAGCGAAATGGGTCGTGCTCGGTTGGTCAATCTGGTGTTGACCTTCTAATCTATTTATCATTATAAATTTCTTATAAGTTGTGTTTTAGTTATAACTTCAATTGATCGAGTATTTGATGTCAAAACTCAAAACATTAAAGAGAATTCAACATTGTGCTTTATATAGCTTATACCTATACGCAATTATTTGATATAAATTTCTATTATTGGTTGTAAATTTGAAAATTGAGTATTAATTTGCAAAAATAAAGCTTTATAAAATATCAACACAAGAGGCAGAAGAAGCACTCTTGCATGGTCCTGATGTGCTGAACCCTACCCGAGGGGGAGTGGGCTGCCCGAAAGATAAGGGTCAGGGCCCTACAGTATGAACTGATCGAGGGAGAGCTATACCGGAGGTCATATCTGGGCCCGTCCCTGAAGTGCGTTGATACGGAGGAAGCTGAATATGTGGTTAGGGAAATGCATGAGGGGATTTGCGGAATGCACTCGGGACCAAGAACGATAGTAAGAAAGGCAATGAATGCGGGGTTTTACTGGCCACGGATGTACGAAATGGCATCCGAGGAAATCAAGAAGCGTGACAACTGCCAGGTGCATGCACCGATGACCCACCGGCACAAACACCCCATGGTACCAGTTTCGACGTCATGGCCGTTCCAGAAATGGGCCATCGACATAATTGGACCTTTCCCGGAGGGTCCGGGGGGGTCAAATACGTGGTGGTAGCCATTGACTATTTCACTAAATGGATTGAAGCAAAGCCCTTGGCAAAGATCACTGGAGACCAGATGAGAAGGTTCGTGCTGGATAACATCATATGCAGATATGGGGTTCCAAGGGAGTTAGTGAGTGACAACGGGGTCCAATTTGCTGGAAGACCCTTCAAACCGTGGTGCGAGCAGATGCGGATCCAACAAGTGTTTACTTCCGTTATCTATGCCCAGAGTAACGGGTTAGTGGAGAGATCCAACCAAAGCGTCATCAAAGGAATGAAGGGTAGGCTTGGGAGGAAACAGAAAGGCTGGCTGGAAGAACTTCCATTTGTGTTGTGGGCATACAGAACCACCCCCAAAAGTTGCAACGGGGAAACCCCGTTCAGCCTTACCTATGGGACGGAAGCTGTCATCCCTGCTGAGATCGGATCCCCAACTGCCCGAATGAAGCTTCAGGATGAGGAGAATGAGCAGGACCTCAGGATGAACCTAAACTTGTTAGAGGAAAGAAGGGAAATAGCAGCAGTTAAGGAGGCCCAGTACAAAAAGCTCCTGGGAAGTTATTACAACGCCAGGATGAAGAAGCTCAACATCGTCCCAGGGGACCTAGTTCTTAGGGCCAACGAGGCTAGTCTGCAAGAAAACGCCGGGAAGCTAGGCCCCAACTGGGAAGGACCCTACAGAGTCACGTGGGCGAATGGCAAAGGGACTTGCAAGTTGGAAACACTAGAAGGCAAGGAGGTTCCCAGGACCTGGAACCTCATGCAGCTCAGGAAGTATTACATGTAAGGGGTGTACCCCCAAGGAAAACGGCCAAGAGCCACTTTTGTAATAGGTAACTATATGTACGAGGGCCTTTCCCCCAAGAGGACGAACCTTTTGTAAACAATCTATGACGGGAAGTATAAGCCCCCAAAGATTAAATGAAAGACGGATGAAAACGTCCCATTTTGAGAACACAATGGACAATTGCACCTGGGCAGACGTGCCTAGGGACACCATTAAATCTAAAACTAGAACAAACAAACACACGTGTATGAGGCATTCAAAGCATGCCCAAAAGCCCGGCCGTGGGGCTAATAAAGGTCTAGCTAACCTAAAACGGACAAAACAAGTTAAAAACATAGCACCGCGTTATAAACTTGTCCACCGATTGGCCTCGAACAGACAATCACAGTTTAACGAAGCAAACAACAAAACCAAAAAAAAACAAATAATGCAAACACACCCGTATGTACAAAACTACGAAAGGGAATCTGCTTTATTTACTACAAAATGCATATACAAAGAAAAGCCCTAACAACTTGGGCAAGAATTAGAAATATACAAGATTGCAAACACAACAAGGAAAAACGAAAACATAGCTCCTCGCTAAAATAGCCTAAGAACCCCCAGGAAATCACCAAACTGGCCTCCGGTAAGAACCCCTGCAAAAGCAAAACAGGCAAGCAACAGGCTACAAAACAAAAAGGCTATACATAACTATGAGCCATACGGTTAAAGGTCGAAGTGGTCCCCAACACAAAAGACCACCCACGATAGTCAAACAAAACACACAAGTATCCTAAAGTAAGTTAAAGTTATTACAACCATATCGAAGTGTATCAAATGTTTGGAATTCATTGGGGATCACCCCCGGAAAGAGATGGCGGAGACGAAGGACCGGCAGAGGAGAACAGGGTCTTCAATTCATCAATAGAGATCAAGGGATGCTCCAGGATTTTGGCAAGGATGGCTGGGGTTTTACACCCAAACTCTTCGTTCAGTTTGGACAGCCTCTTTTTTGCCTTAGAGTTATAAAGAGGAGTCTCTTTTCTACCCAAGCCTTGGGCAGAATAGGCATAACCATCCTTTAATCCCGCCTGATAACCAACATCCCTATAAGCCCTGTAGACCTCCTCCAAGCCACTTTTAAAGTCCTCCGATTGAGCAACAGCAGCGAGAAAAGCCCCAAAACCTTCAGTAATCAACCAATGTTTCTCCCCCGCCAATCGCTGGTTATCATCGGAAGTCACCCCGTAGTCTGCATACATGGTGTTGAGCTGCTCCTGGGAAACGGAGCCAACTTCCTTCAAATGCTTCAGCTCAGCAGCAAGCTCCTCCTTCTCCTCAACCAACGACGCCATCTCCCGCTCCCAAGCCCGTTCCTTCCTCTCAAGCATAGCCCCAGCTCCCTAAACAAAGAATCAGTGAGCATGCATGTATAAAAAAAAGAAAAAAAAAAGGGGGGGAGAAGACTATGCACCTTCTCCTCCTGTAATCTTCTCTCAGCATCAACCACCCGGCTCCTAAGCCCAGCAACAATCGACTGGGAAGCCTTAAGCTCAGCCTTAAGTCCTTCGTTCGCCTTCCTCAGATCGTCAACCCTTTGCAGCATCCCAGGACCCCTGAAAAAGCTTTCACACAAAGACATACTGTATTGATCCTCAAAGAGATCATCCCTCAGGGCAGAGTTTACAAATTTATGCGAGGGAGGGACAGCATGGTTCAGAAAGTCCCTAGCAGCTTCAGGAGTCCCTATAACAGAAGAATTAGTTACCTTCCATTTAGGGACATAAGTAAAGGGGAGGGAGTCGGCAAACAAAGGGGCAAGAGGGGATCGATGAACAGGGCCTTCGAGAGTAGTGGGTTTGCTAGTCCCAGTAGCATGTGGGGGAGAAAGTTCGAAAGCTGAGGAAAAGCGAGCCACCCCCACCTCAGAGGCCTTGTCCCGGATACGGGAAGGAGAGGGACCAGTAGGAATTTCTATAGGCTCCAGGGAACTCCCCTAAGAAGTAACAAAAGGAACAATCAGGAACTACAGAGAAAGACAAAGAAAAAACAGGAGAAAAGAAAGCTTACCAACAAAGGAGCACTCACTAAGCTTGAGGACTTCAAGTGCTTAGACAGGGAACCTTTGACCCCAGCAGGGGGAAGGTCAGAAACAGCCCTAGAGGAAGGAGGAAGCTTCTGACCACTGGCACTACGAAGCCTCCGACGGATGTTACGGGGTGCAGGAGCCGGTTGAGGGCTAGCAGACCTCCTCTTACGAACTAACTGTATCTCCACGTCTTCGTCGTCACTCTAACCAGAAGGATGAACAGGAGGAAGGTCAGGAGAACTCTCCTCCTCACCGGAAGGATTCTCCTCATCACCACCTAGGGTGGCAGAGCCTCCTGCCTGAACGGATCCCCCTACAACCTGCGCTTCCACGTTCAACCTAGGATCAACCTCATTATCAACCACATACTTTACGTCCTTGGAGTCACCCTGGAGAAGCCTCCACAAAGTTATCTCTACACAAAAAGGAGACACTAAAGATGACTACGGGATTCCCTAAGACATAAAAGAAGAATGGATGTAAGAAGCAAACCAAGAACAAAAAGGTACCTTTCTTGCCGAAAAAAGCCCTCGGGCGAACTGGATAAGAGGGACTTAACCCCCCATAGCAAGCATCCCTTCGGAGAAAGTGAACGCCCTCGTTGGGTTGTCACACATCCTCTTCCACTGAACAGTCTCGGCCGCAGAAAGGGTGGGAATGGTGTCCTCGATAGCAGCGTCAAGATCCTTTGGCAAAGGGGAATCCGGCAACATAGCGGCTGAAACAAAGATGAATCTACACTTCCAATCCTTTGGATAAGTAGAGGTGGGCATAAAACTGTAACAGGGTCTTGAAACATTGTTCTGTCGTTTCGCAAATGTAAACCAGTCTCCGTCGGAGATAAGCCGGTAAAACATGCAAAACAAAGGAACAGAGGGTTCCCCTGAGATAGCCGCACAGGACAGTTCAAAATGAACCACTCTCATGAACCCCAAAGGATGAATCTGTGAGAAGTGGACGCCAAAGTGACGGAGCAGAGAAACCTTAAAAGCAGAAAGGGGGTATCGGACCCCACAGGAAGAAAAGGCAAGGGTGTAAATAGGAATCCTGTCCGGTGAACATTCTGCCGACTCACTAGGGTCGGGCAAGGAAGGAGAGAATCGGTCCGGGATGTTGTATGCCACAACGAAGGATCTCAAGTCCTTCGCCGTCAACACAGACCTTATCGAAGACCGGCCACCGCGACTCATGGTTGTAAGAAATTGTAATACAGGGAGGAAGTTGCAGAGAAGAAAAGAGGGATAGAAAGTTTGAATGGGAAATCGGAAAAGCCAAATAGGGTTTTAAAGAGACACCGCTAACATACAAGTAACCGTCACATCAGCAGTCTCTTCAAAATTCAAAAATGGGCACGTGCTACTAAGGGATTAACTCCCGCTAACAGTTATTCGGCGATGTCATCATTAATGGGAACGGCAGGCGATAACTGACCCGGGGTGGGCCCATCAAAGGAAAAACCATCTCTCTCAAGTAGTTGTGATTCAGCCCCGGATCATGAGCCTCGGGTCTCAGAACCATGGACTAAAGATGACTTGACGACGGGCCAGTGGGAGAAACCCACTTCACCCGCTTTGGGCCTTTTTCTCTAGAAGCCCAATTATGTCAAAAGTCCATCAAGAAGAGTCACCTTGCCCATTAAGTTTTCTCCTCCTTTGTTATGAGCGGGAAAACAGCTAAGCGAAGGTACATGCCTCATTTAATGAGCGATAGGAATGGGATCTTGCCTGAAAACACTGTACTTCTCCGGCCGAAGCATTAATTGGTGAAGACATCTCGCTGCTGGGGATCATACACGTGTCTGCACCTCCCGATAACCCCCAGAAGCCGTTGGATCATATGAGGAAAATATCTAGTGTGATAGGGCCAAGCTGTTATATAAGAGTAAGACAAAAGGAGCAAAGGCAGGTATCATCTCCGGTTTACTCTCATTTACTACACCTTCATTTACTCTCCACACATTAACTTCCGACCAATATTCTCTCACATTTACTACACACGCACATCAATAAGATTCACACCAAAGGGGAAACCTTCCGGTGACTACACTCATCGGAAGAAGCTCCTCTCATTCCCGGCAAGTTTACTTACTCTCACGCCGGAGCTTGGTCACGGATCCCCCTCTCGGGGTCCCCCGTGACAAGGCTAACGGTTTATTCTTTTGTAGCAAGCAAGGATAAAAGCTCTTGACGTCACCGAAGATTCAACTAACGTCAGCCGGAGGTTGGGTATTCGACACTTGGTTAACCTCTGATCCTTCTTCTCCTCGGTCGTGACGATTGTGAGATCTACACTTCGTACGGCGGCCGGCGGTGGCTCTCGCTTGAATCCGGCCTCGAAGCTGTCATTTTAAGCCGGAGATTTGGCTAAAGAAGAAGGTTGTACGATTTTTCTCTCTTCAGTTGATATCCATAACAATTTCCAGCTATTAGATTTCTACATTTTTTTAGTTTTTAAAGATTTCGGTTTTATGCAACGTAGGTATGTGCCCTAGCTACACTTGATTTTCTTCATTATGGTTTTGCTTAAATTGATTTATAATGTTTAACATATAATCAAGTTTTGCTTGAGATTAAATTGTTTATATCACGGGGCACTAATAGCATGTCATTTGATTAAATTGCTGTTCAATTTCAGAGAAGATGGTTTGGTTTCCTGCAATTCCACTTCCACTGATGGTTTGATTAAAGTCAATTTTTTCTCTGTAGTTTGCTGTAGAAGATGGTTTAGTTTTTTTTTTTTTGATGGTTTGCTCTAGGTCTGGTGATAACGACTTTAATTTGTTCCATCATATGGAATATGTATATTGTTGGCAAGACGAAATAGCTTACTCTCTCTCCTAACTTGATTAATAGAGACTTAAATGCCCGGTGAATACAAATAGATTAGTGCTGATGAAGTTACAGGAAAATGCTAATGAAGATAAGTACTAATGGATTAGTGTTGAAGTTGCTACTAATGGTTACACAGTTACTACTATAGGGGGTTATTGTTGATAGGGGAATAAACATCAAATATAGCCACTATTCATGGAACAATAAATAATAATATAGCCTCTTCTTATTCAACAATAAAAGATTATGTTTTGCCTTTTCATTTGTAACTTGCTAGAGGGGGTGTTACACAAGTGTATAAAGCAACAATATTAGAAGTTACTATTATGAAATTACGGGTTTGGGTTTAGTCTAAATAGTTATGGGTTGAATTCACAAGCAGGTTAGCGAAATGGGTCGTGCTCGGTTGGTCAATCTGGTGTTGACCTTCTAATCTATTTATCATTATAAATTTCTTATAAGTTGTGTTTTAGTTATAACTTCAATTGATCGAGTATTTGATGTCAAAACTCAAAACATTAAAGAGAATTCAACATTGTGCTTTATATAGCTTATACCTATACGTAATTATTTGATATAAATTTCTATTATTGGTTGTAAATTTGAAAATTGAGTATTAATTTGCAAAAATAAAGCTTTATAAAATATCAACACAAGAGGCAGAAGAAGCACTCTTGCATGGTCCTGATGTGCTGAATCGGTCTCTGTCCGAAACAACTGCTTCTGATGCTCTAAGCTCTCCTACAAATATGGCTAACCACATGGGTAATGGGTTAGATGGCTGCAGACATGACCAAGCTCTCCACCCTTGAAAATTTTGTGATACAGTCATACAGGTACGTACCTTTTTTTTATTGCAAGATAGTAAAACCTTAAACATCTACATTTTACAAGGCTTGATTATATAGCTTAAAGTGAAAATATATCCTTTATTATTGACCAAACCCAACCCAAGGCATTTGTCAACAAGCATCCATTCACCTGAACGGTTAATTTAATAACTTTACCATTAGGACAAAGATCATGTTTGGACCTGTTGATGGGTGTAAAGGAGATTTATGATTCACTTGGGTCTAGAGTAGGGTGGGAATCATTTTGGGTTGGCGGGTTGAATTTATGAACACGAGCACAATCCATAGGTGGCGATGTTACGAGTTAGTGTGTTTCGGCGACGAACCAGGTCGATACTTAAAAGTGTGGCTTGCATGAATCTGTGTCTTAAAGACATATAATTAAATTTTTGTACAAATGTGTAGGTGGCATATGGCGGAGTTGCAATCCGTCACACATCATGCGAGGCGGAAGCGGAAATTGACAAACTCGAAAGACATACACATCTACAGAAACATAATATATTAGTGAATTGGTAAAACGTTATATAGAGCTAGCAGGGCCGCCCCTGAGAATTCGTGTACCCTGTTCGAGTTTGAAAAAACGTGCCTTTAGGTGGAGGAATGTGGAGAGCTTTGAGTTTGACGAGGAAGAACTTAAATCTTTCAATCTCTTTTTGCTTT